>MU704862.1:23337-130614 GCA_026770625.1 Nicotiana glauca
TCTTTGGGATAGTTTCAAAATGCTAAGTGTTAAAGTGTATGTGCCAGGAGGCAATTTATATACATTATTCCCGTTATTTAGTTTTGATTATAAATTTTCCGCAAATGATATTACTTCCGCAAGGTGTTAGGATTACCTGGTCGCGAAGACTAGGAGCCGTCATGACGTGTTCACAAGTGGTGAATTTGGGTCGTGACAAGTTGGTATCAGAGCTCTAGGTTCATAGGAGTCACGGGACACAGGCCAGGAGTCTCTATCTTATTCCAACTGTAGTATATGATTTTCCTTTCTTTCGGTTGTGTAGAAATTTCGGAGTTAGAGCAGTGTATTACTTTCTATTAGCCTGTGGCTCCCGTGAGATTTCGGGTTTTGGGATTTCTATTTCAGAATTTGTAGAGTCAAAGGGTATATGCCAAGTGGCAAGTTATATACTCCCTGAAGTTATTTAACTTTTGACTTAATATTTCCATATTGGTTGTTACTTCCGCACTGTCAGGCTTACCTAGTCGTTGTGACTAGGTACCGTCATGACGTGTTCACGATTGGTGAATTAGGGTCGTGACACAACACCAGCAAACATACATCTGAAACAATTGAATTAGAAGAAATCTTAGAAAATGAAGTGGCTAAAGGGATTACAAATGATTCTGAAATTAAAGATGAAGAACCAGAAGTCGAATCTGGATCAGAACCAGAACCAAAATCAGAACTAGAGATAGAATAAAATGCAGAACCAAATCTGGAGTCAAGACTTGAATCACATTCGGGTTTAGTTACTCTTGAACCTACATTGAGGATATCTAAAAGAGTCACGAATGCTCCAGATAGTTTAATTCTCTCCTTCACTATTTACTTCTGATTGACGCTGGAGAACCAGAGCATTTTATTGAAGTAATGCAGGTGATAGACTCTGATAAGTGGAAGCTAGCAGTGAAAGAAGAGCTGAATTCTCTTCAAAAGAATAAAACATGGATACTTACAGAGTTACCAAAAACAAAGAAAGTATTGCATAACAAGTGGGTGTACAGAGTCAAGTAAGAGCATGCTGGTAAGAAAAGATACAAAGGATGATTAGTAGTGAAAGGCTTTCGGCATAAGGAAGGAATTGACTACACCGAGATCTTCTCTCCTGTAGTCAAATAAACTACTATCAGGTTGGTGCTAAGTATCGTAGATGTAGAAAATTTGCTCTTGGAGCAGCTAGAAGTTGAAACTGCTTTCTTGCATGGTGATCTTGAAGAAGACATCTACATGAAGCAACATGAAGGTTTTCAAGTTTATGGTAAAGAAAACCTTTGTGTGTAAGTTGAAGAAGAGTTTGTATGGTTTGAAACAAGCTCCCCAACAATGGTACAAGAAATTTAATGGATTCATGCATAACAATGATTTCACACAATGTGAGATGAACCATTGCTGTTATATCAAAAATCTTGATGAATCCTATATCATTTTACTGTTGTACGTTATGATATGCTAATTGCAGGATCTAGCATAAATGAGATCAACTTGGTTAAGCAACAACTGGCGGAAGAGTTTGAAATGAAAGACTTAGGACTAGCTAAGCAGATGCTTGGGATGAGGATTAGCAGAAACAGATCTGAAGAACCTTAAAATTTTCTAAAAAAAGTACATACAGAAGGTACTAAGAAGTTTAGTCTTCATGATGCAAAGACCAGAAGCACTCCACTCGAAAGCCATCTTAATGTGTCAAAGAACCAATCACCTAAGACATATGAAGAAAGGAAGTACATGTCTAAAGTTCCACATGTGTATGTTATGGTTTGCACTAGATATTACATTACCCATGCAGTTCGAGTTGTCAGTAGATACATGTCAAATCCAAGAAAGGAGAACTAGGAAGGTGTAAAATGGATATTGCGATATCTCAAAGGCACCTCAGATATGTCACTTTTTTTTTAAAAGGAGCAATATTATGTTATAAGTTTTTGCTGATGCAAATTTAGTTGGCGATCTGGATAGTCAAAAAAGTACCATAGGCTACGTGTTCACCTTAGGTGGTACTGCCGTTAGCTGGGTGTTCGGACTTCAGAAAGGCATTGCTCTATCTACCACTGAAGCATAGTACATGGCAATCTCAGAAGCTGAAAAAGAGATGATTTGGCTTAAGAATTTTCCTAAAGAGCTATAAAGAGCAGGACAATTGTGAGCTTTTCAGTGATAATCTGAGTGCAATTCATCTTGCCAGGAATCCAGTGTTTCATGCAAGATCGAAGCATATCCAGTTGAGGTATCATCATATTCGTGGGTTGATAAATGAAGAAACTCTTTCCCTACAGAAGATACCAGGATCAAAGAACCCGTCAGATATGTTGATCAAAGTTGTTAGTGTGGATAAATTGAGGCTGTGCACTACCTTAGTTAGACTTCAAGACTGATAGCGTGAAGGTGCCACCAGAGAATAGCAATATTTTTTTATTTTCTTTATTGATGTAACATAGGTTTGAGAGGAAAATTGTTAGGAGCAAACCTGTTGTTGTATGTAAAAGAAAGAAAAGTAGACAAAATAAAAATAAAAATAAAAAAGAGATGAAAATATGATGTAAGCGCTTACATCGATATTCTTATGATGTAAGCACTTACGTCGGTATTCTTATGATGTAACCACTTACATCAGCATTCTTATAACGTAAGCACTTACGTCGGCATCACATTTATATGCCTATAAAAAAGGGTCTCCATTTTCATTTGCACATCATCCTTCAACTTCTTCTTTCTCTCCTCAATTAATAAAGAGCTATTTCTTTGTATGGCCATGAAGTAGGCAAAAATTGCTGCACAACGTAAATCTTGTCTTGTCTTGTTTTATGTAATTTATTGCTTTTTTCTTTTAAATAATTTTCCCCTTCTATTAGCCTAGCATGCTTCCCAACAACAATATGCTCCTATATATATATATATATATATTTGTGTATTTGTAATGTTTCCTTACCTATTTTGTGACTCAATATATAAGACAAAACCACATGAGCTTCAATGGTATCTTAATGTACGATCAGTAGTAACCCAAAATAATCTAGCAAAATATCCTTCAATCTTATTGAAAATGATTTTAGGTGGTCTTAGAGCTTCCAATAGATGTAGACGTTGGGACTATAGGACATGCTTTATCAACACAGCTCTACCACCCAGTGACGTATGGAAAAATTTATAGAAGAACGAAAATAATAGCGTTAATTATCATACTTCTAAACAAGAAATAGTCTTAGTCTATTGGTTTTGTTAAATACTAAGCAGAAAAGGCCATGAGTTCAATTCTACTTCATCATTATTTTTAATCCCAGTGGCTCTCTCAAATATTTTCAAAAAAAAATGTGCTAGTTGAGGTTTGAACCTTTGACCTCCTAGAGAAAAATCAAGCACATAACCAACAAACCAAGAGATATTCTTCATAAAGCGGTGTCACTTTTTCCTACTTATCCATTTTCTCACAATATTAATATATATAATTAGTAAAAATCGACGTCACTTCGCTAAGTGTGGATCCGCCCTTACTAGGCGAAGGCAGGATTGCCGCAAAAGGGGTTAAAAAAAAGGTTAGAAAGGCTGTAGCTCGTGGGAATAGAATCAATGATCTTACAAAGGTTTTGAACCCCTTGATCACAAAGTTATGCTTTTATACTGTGTTAAGGGGATATAAAACATAATATATATAGGTAAAATATAAATTTTGCCTTTTATATACAGTGTAATTTTTCGGCGAAGGGAGTTTGGGTGAACACGCTTCTCCCCCTAAATCCGCCCGTGGATATTATCGTTGAGGAAGTTAGGGGGGAAATGGCCAGTATACATATTTTAACCTCATCTACAAGCAAAACGTTTTTTCAATAGTAAAAAATGGAGATATCATTCCTATTGGGATAAAGATTGGGGTTCATTTGTGGAGTCTTGTTCAATCTCAAGGAGATGGTATGACGAGGAGACATTAGAAGGGCCTATAATAATTCCGAGTAAATTTTATTGATAGTCATTCAATTTTGTGTTTGTTACCTAAAAATTATTTTTTTCCCTTTTTCTTTTTACGTAAAAATCATTCAACTTTGAGTCCATTACTTAAAAGTCACTTTTGTTTCTTTTGTTATATAAAAATCATTTTAATTTGCTATAGTTATCACAAAAATCACCTTGGCCAGATTTTTATGATATTTTTACTTGAAAAGTCTATTATGCCCTTGATATTGTATAAATTCTCATATTTATATAATACCGTCTATATTATATACGATATATTATATAGGTATTTTATTCATATTTAAAATAAATTACTATTATTTTATTTATAATTTCCATAAATATATTTTAACATTTAATATATCCTTACATTCATTTTCAAAATATATTGGTGGTGTTATTAAATTTGTCAGTAACTTTACTATGAACAAATTTCAAGTACACGTTCTTAACCATGCCTAATGAAATATTTTAAATAAGAATTATAAAATCAAAGCTCACAGATTTATTAATCAAGCCATATTCGTTAATTTAATAAATAAAATACCCACATTTAGTAAACTCACACATCATATTAACAGTTTCGAATAAATATTATCAACAGATAAATCTTAAAATTTAATATTAAACTCAAATATCTTTTTAAAAAATTGAAAGTTTTACTCACTATAAAAGCTATCATTTGTTAAAGAAATATATTTTTATTATTTCACAATGTTATGAAAACAACCCGGAATAGTGATATGATGAATTAATAAATAATTGAGACTGAGATATGATATAAAAATGCACGATCATGACTGAGTATGGAATATTAGATGAAAACTAGTGAGATGACAACGAGAAATGACCGCTAAGGATCCAAACAATACCGGCACAAAGCCTAAACATGATATCTAGAATGATTTACAGCTCCACTACTTTATCACACAATGAAAACATGGATATCAATAGGATAGAGTCACTAAACGGTGCCATGGAATCACCCAGGTCACAATTCTCACGGTTCACGCACGCTCGTCACATGGCATGTGCGTAACCTCACTAATCACATAACACATAGTTCGAAGTTTCAAACCCTCAAAACCAAGTTTGGAAGCGTTACCTACCTCAAACCAAGCAAAATCCTACTCCGCGATGCCTTTGCCTCTCAAATCGGCCTCCAAACGCCCCAAATCTAGCCACAAGCAATACAATACGATCAATATAGGTTAAGGGAATCAATTCCACAAGAAAAATATCAATTTCTAGCCAAAAATGCAAAATCGACTCAAACCAGACTCCTGGGCCCACGTCTCGAAATCCGACAAAAGTTACAAAACCGAAAGCCCATTCACGCACGAGTCTAAACATACCAAATTATCAAAATCCGACGTCATTTAGTCACCCAAATCCGCAAAATCCACTCTCCAATTCTCAAGCCCTAAATTCCCAAATTTTCAACTCAAATCCCTAATTAGGTGATGAATAAAGCCATGGATTCACGATATTTAGACCATAACAGATTAGAATTACTTACCCCAATGTTTTCCCTTGAAATCCTTCGAACAATTGCCTCTCTCCGGAGTTCCTCAAGTCCAAAATTGAAAAATGGAAGACAAAACCTCGAGTTGGTGCTTTTCTACCTAGCAATACTGCACCTGCAGTCCCTTGGTCGCTTCTGCGATGCCGCACCTGTGGAAATTCCATCGCAGGTACGGATTTCACTTAAATCCCAGTCTCCGCTCCTGCAGCTCCAAGACCGCATCTGTGTCTATTGCAAGTGCGGGAATCCATCTCTCCACTGCCTTCCAACACACCTGCGCCCAGTTCCACCTCGCAGATACGGGAAAATCTTCGAACCTGCGGATCCTGCCCAGCTCATTCTTGGTCGCATATGCAACACCTCCTTCACTTCTGCGGGCACGTACCTGCGGTTCCCACTCCGCAGGTGCAATTACACCAGCAACAATAGCATTTCAGCTGCATTTCCTCCACTCAAATCAAGCTGTCAACCACCCGAAATCACCTCGAGGTCCTCGGGACCACAACTGAACATACCAACAGGTCCTATAACTCGATGCAAAGTTAGTCGAACCTTTGAATCACTCAAAAAAACATCAAAACACCAAAATTACACTCAGATTCAAGAGTAAAGGACTTCAAATCTACCTAATTATACAAACGATGCCGAAACCTATTAAACCACGTCTGAATGACCTCAAATTTTGCACACAAGTCAGAAATGACACTACGAACCTACTCCACCTTTCGAAAATCCAATCCGACCCTGATATCAAAATTTCCACTGTCGGCCAAAATCATCAAACTTCTAACTTTTGCCAATTCAAGCCTAATTCTATCACGGACCTCCAAATCATATTATCGACGCGCTCTTAAGTCCAAAATCACCTAACAAAGGTAATGTAACCATCAAAATTCCAATACGAGGTCATTTACTCGTAAGTCAATATCTGGTCAACTTTACCAACTTAAGCTTTAAGATAAGAGAATGTGTCTCAATTCACTCTGAAACCACTCTGAACCTGAATCAACTAAGCCGGTATATCATAACATAGTTGTAGAACACAAAGAAGCAGAAAAAGAGGGAATGGGGCTATAACTCTCAAAACGATCGGCCGAGTCATTACATCCCCCCCTAAACAAACGTTTGTCCTTGAACGGGTGTAGAAACATACCTGGAGCCTCAAACAGGTGTGGGTATCTGCTCCGCATCTCCCGCTCTGTCTCCCAAGTAGCCTCCTCCACGGGCTGACCTCTCCATTGCACCTTCATTGAAGCTATATCCTTTTACCTCAACTTCCGAACCTGACACCCTAAAATAGCCACCTGCTCCACATCATAACTCAAATATCCATCCAACTGAACCATGCTAAAATAAAAAACATGAGATGGATCACTGATATACCTCCGAAGCATAGAAACATGAAATACTGGATGCACACTCGATAAGCTAGGTGGCAAAGAAAACTTATAGGCCACCTCTCCAATCCTCCGAAGCACCTCAAACGACCTAATAAACCGAGGGCTCAACTTTCCCTTCTACCCAAATATCATAACACCCTTCATGGGTGAAACCTTAAGAAAGACCTTCTCCCCAACCATGTAAGACACATCACAGACCTTTCTGTCAGCATAACTTTTTTGTCTCGACAGCGCCATGCAAAGCTGCTCCTGAATCAATTTCACCTTGTCCAATGCATACCGAACCAAGTCTGTACCCAAAAGCCTAGCCTCACCCAGATCAAACGAACCCATTGGAGATCTACACCACCTCCCATATAAAGCCTCATACGGAGACATCTGAGTACTCGACTGATAACTGATGCTGTAAGCAAACTCCATGAGTGGCAGAAACCGGTCCCATGAACCCCCCAAATCAATGACACAAGCACGTAGCATGTCCTCCAATATCTGAATAGTACGTTCGGACTGTCCATCCGTCTGAGGGTAAAATGTTGTGCTCAACTCAACCTGAGTGCGAAACTCTCGCTGCATGGCCCTCCAAAACTGTGATGTAAACTGCGTGCCTCTGTCTGAAATGATAGAAACTAGCACCCCATGAAGGCGAAGAATCTCTCTTATGTAAATCTCAGCCAACCACTCTGAAGAATAGGTAATGCTCACAGTAATGAAGTGTGCGGACTTGGTTAGGTGATCCATAATCACCCAAATAGCATCAAACTTCCTCAAAGTCCGTGGGAGCCCAATTACGAAATCCATGGTGATCCGCTCCCACATCCACTCTAGAATCTCTATCTTCTGACGTAAGCCATCCAGTCTCTAATGCTCATGTTTCACCTGCTGACACTTGAAGCACCGAGCTACAAACCCAACTATGTCTTTCTTCATCCTCCTCCACCAATAGTGATGTCTCAAATCCTGATACATCTTTGCAGCACCTAGATGGATGGACTACCGCAAACCGTGGGCCTCCTCAAGAATTACCTCTCATAGCCCATCCACATTGGGCACACATATCCGACAATGCATCCTTAATTTCCCATCATCAACAATAGTCACATCTCTGGCATCACTGTGCTGAACCTTGTCCTTGAGGACAAGCAAATGAGGATCATCATACTGGCGCTCTCTAATGCGATTGAATAAGGAAGATCGAGAAACCACACAAGCTAGTACCCGACTGGGCTCCGAAATATCCAATCTCACAAATCGATTGGCCAAGGCCTAAACATCAACTGCAAGGGGTCTCTCACCAACATGAAGGAATGCAAGACTACCGATACTCATTGCCTTCCTACTCAAGGCATCACCCACCATATTGGCCTTTCCTGGATGGTACAAAATGGTAATATCATAGTCCTTTAGCAGCTCTAACCATCCCCGTTGCCTCAATTTGAGATCCTTCTGCTTGAACAAGTGCTGGAGGCTATGATGATCACTAAAGGCCTCACAAGACACACCATAGAGATAGTGCCTCCAAATCTTAAACGTGTGAACAATGGCAGCCAACTCCAATTCATGAACATGTTAGTTCTTCTCATGGGGCTTCAACTAACGTGAAGCATAAGCAATCACTTTATCCTCCTGCATTAAAACACACCCAATATTGACCCGAGAAGCATCACAATATATTTTATAAGAGCCAGAAGCTGACGGCAGAACTAACACTGAAGTTGTGGTCAAAGTAGTCTTGAGCTTCTGAAAGCTCGCCTCACACTCATCCGACCACCTGAAAGGAGCACCCTTTTGGGTCAATTTAGTTAAGGGCGATGCAATAGATGAAAAACCCTGAACAAACCAATGCTAATAACCAGCCAAACCAAGAAAACTCCGAATCTCTATGGTTGAGAAAGATTTAGGCCAACTCTGAACTGCCTCTATCTTCTTCAGATCAACCTGAATACCCTGACTGGACACCACGTTCCCCAAGAACACTACTGAACTGAGCCAAAACTCATACTTTGAGAACTTGGCATAAAGCTTCTCCTCCCTCAGCCGCTGCAATACAACCCTCAAATGCTCAGCGTGCTCCTCCTGGCTACGAGAGTACACTAGGATATCATCAATGAATACAATAATGAACGAGTCGATATAAGGTCGAAACACGCTGTTCATCAAAGGCATGAATGCTGTTCGGGCATTGGTCAGCCCAAAAAACATCACAAGAAACTCGTAATGACCATATCGGGTCCTGAAAGCTATCTTAATAATGCCTGAGTCCTTAATCATCAACTGGTGATTCCTTGACCTCAAGTCAATTGGAGAATACCCTCGCTCCCTGAAGCTGGTCAAATAAATTATTAATACAAGGCAAAGGATACTTATTCATGATTGTGACTTTGTTCAACTGCCTGTAATAAATGAATTTTCTCATAGTGCCATCCTTCTTTTTCACAAATAGAACTGGTGCACCCCAAGGTGACACACTAGGCTGAATAAACCACTTATTAAGGAGTTCCTAAAACTGCTCCTTCAATTCCTGTAGCTCCATTGGTGCCATATGATATAATGGAATAGAAATAGTCTGAGTGCCCTCACCAAATCAATAACGAAGTCAATATTACTGTCCGGAGGCATGCCCGACAGCTCTGCAGGAAACACATCTGGAAAATATCGGACCACTAGAACTAAATCGATAGGAGTCTCTGCATTTACATCCCTCACAAAGGCCAAATAAGAAAGACAACCCTTCCTAACCACCCGCTGGGCCTTCATGAATGAAATTACCCTACTAGGAACATAATCTAACGAACCTCGCCACTCAATCCGTGGCAACCTCGACATGGCCAACATCACTGTCTTAGCATGGCAGACTAGAATAGCATGACATAGAGACAACCAATCCATGCCCAATATCACATCAAAGTCAACCATACTAAGTAGCAACAAATCAACTCCAGTCTCTAACACGTTCCACAATAATAGTATTGCCCATCGGCATATATTAACGCACAAATAAAACTAGAGACTCACGGGGCATCTACAGATAATAAGCAAAATATGACGGCACATATGAATAGGTATAATTAGGGTCAAATAATATAAAATCATATCAATGACATACAGAGATAATATATGTGATAACTGTGTCTGAAGTAATGACATCTGGTTTGGCAGGGAGTGCATAAAAACGGGCCTGACCGCCACCTGATTGGCCTCCCCCTCTAAGGCGACCCCTACCTGACTGACCTCCACCCTGAGCTCGGTGGATGGGTAGAGAAGTAACTGGTGTTGAAGTCGAAGGCTAACTCCTCTGCTGAGATGATCCTCCTATAAGGCAGGGACAGTACCTATTGATATGACCCAAATCTCCACACTCAAAGCAACCTATATTGGCCACTGGCGGTCGGGGTGAAAGGGAGCCCCGAGCACCGGGATACCCGCTAGAAGGCCCCATCAAAGATGAACACTGAGCTAATGGTGCATTAGATGAACTCTGAGTTGGAAGGGCACTGAGAGATGAGTGACACTGATGAGAACTATGAGAACCATTGCCAGATGGTGCACCACGGTGAACTGGGCGGCCGTCTGAGCATGCTTGTAAGGACGAGCTCTGACGTGATGAAACTGACACCCAGAAGGAACACCACCAAAGCTACCTGAACTATGAGACCTCTTGGAATCCCTCTCCACCCTCTCTCGACCGTGGACCGACTTTATATCCCGAGCATGTCAACAACCTCCTCAAAAATAGCACCAGACATCCTCTCTCTAGTTATAAGTATCCACAGTGGTATGTGAGGCCATCAATGAACCTCCTAATCCTCTCCCTGTCTGTGGGAACCAACCAAATAGCATGACGGGCCAACTCAAAAACTCTCTTCTCGTACTTCATCACTGTCATACCTTCCTGACGCAAGAACTCGAACTATCAGTGCAGCTCCTCACAGCGAGACCGCGGCACATACTTCACCAAGAAGAGAACAGAAAACTCCTGCTATGTAAGTGTGTTGCACCAACCGTCCTACACCTCTCATGAGCCTCCCAACAAGTTAAGGCAACTCCAGTGAACTGAAAAGTAGTGAACAAGACCCCACTGGTCTCCAAAATACCTGGTGTACAGAGAATCCTCTCACACTTATCCAAGAAACCTTGGGCATCCTCACCCTCTGCACCGCTGAAAGTCGGAGGCTAGAGCCTCTCAATCCTCTCCAATATATGCTGCTCATCATAAGGCATGACTGGAACCACATAGTCCTGAGCAGGTGCAACCGGTTGGGCTGGTGGTGCTCCCGGTGTATGAAGTCCCTGTACCACCTACTCTGGTGTACGAACGACCGGAGTCTGAGTACCTTCCTTGACCTGGGAAGTGGTTTCTGTAGTAGAAACACAGACCGCCTGAGCAAGACTGGTGCACACGGTTGGAATCTAAGCTAAGGTCTCCTGAAGACTTGAGATCACAAAGGGCACAAATGCTGCCTGAGCTGGTCCCACTGGTGCATCCACAATTGAGACCTGATCCTGAACTAGGCAACTAGTGGATCTGCAGATGTTGCCCTAGCTGCTGTGCGAGTCACACCTCTGCCCTACCACGACCTCGACCTCGGCCTCTCGCGGTCTTGATTGGTGGTACTGTTGGTTGTCCGTCCTGCCCAATAGCACGTGTCCTCACCATCTGTGAGAGAATAGAATAACAGAAGTTTAGTTACCAGTATCAACTGATTCGCACGATAAGAATTCATGAATGTGAAGTTTCCTAAGAGTTCTACAGCCTCTCCAAGATAAGTGCAAACATCTCGGTATCGATCCTTAAGACTCTACTAAACCCGCTCATGACTCGTGAGACCTATGTAACCTAGGCTCTGATACCAATTTGTCATGACCCAAACTCAACCATCGTGATGGTGCCTATCGTAGAACTAGGTGATGTGTTCTTGTTTTAATGCATTTGTAGTTAATTCTTATAAAGTTTTGGTGTTTTGTAGTACATGAGACTTCAAGACCCAAGCACATGGAAAAGAAGTTAAAAAGCCACAAAATAGTAGGAATAATATTGGTATGCGATTGCAGAAGCACTACGCGGATCGCATAATCACCACAAACTGAAGTAGCTGTTTTGACCAACTGAAGAGAAGAATGTGCGGTCCATTATGTGGTGGCATAACATTTCTACGAGCCGTATAATGTCACGACCAAAACTACCATGTCGTGATGGCGCCTATCGTGGTATTAGGAAAGCTGAATCTTTACCAAAAACCACACCATATTTCATTTTAAAAGTTAGATTCAAGCTATTTAACACAAAAAAACCTTCATAAAGAAATTCTAAATAACAAAAGTGCAGAAAGGAAAGCCCGACATAGGGTGTCACTAGTCACGATCATCTACTATAACTTATCCAAAAATACTAATACTAATACAGTATGGAAAGTAACTACAAAAAACTGTAGGAAGATAGGAGGGAGAAGAGTAGGGCTGCGTTCGCCCGCAACTACCTTGGTAACTCCAAGAAGATCTACAGTTGGAATAATCTACAACCGCTATCGGGTCCTAATGTTCCTGGATCTGCACACAAGGTGCAATACGCCAACATAGTAAGTAACAATAGTAAATAAAGCCTGAGCAGTAGTGATGAGCAATAAAGCATATAAAGTTCATGTCATAAAATCTCAATACAATACAATAGGATTTTAAAATCAAGGTTTGAATAAAATCATTTCGTTTAAAACCCAGTTCCAGTAAAAATCATTTAAAGGTATTTTTCAATAGTTTCTCAAATAGAGGCTCGATGCAACGATGAGCAAAAATAATGAACTCATAAACAGCCCCTAGGGTGAAACATCACCCATATACAGCCCGTCGGGCAAACCTTAACGTCACTCGTATACAGCCCCTCGGGCATACCTCACAGTCACTCGTAAACAACCCCTTGGGTATACATGATTTTAACTCACAGAGTTCGGTTATATTCCCTTTTAATCCTATAGGCATGATCTGTCACTGTTGTACTTACTTAAATCCTATAGACATAATTTCTAGGTATAAAACTGGTTTTAGTCCTATACGGATGGTATCTACTGCTAAATTGATTTAAATTATATATGCATGATTTCTAACTGATTTTGTTCCTATATGCATGATATCTAAGAGCTGTGTGTGGGAAGAAATTATGCAGATTGCCAGAAATTCAATCAAATCAAATATCGAGGTCCTATAGGCATGATTGCTAATGCACATCTGATAGATCCTATGAGCAGGATTTCTAATATGCATTTTAATGTCAACCCTATAGGCAGGACTTCCAATATACAAACACAGAATTAACACCATCAATGAAAATCCTATAGGTAGGATTTCTAAACACAATACAGAACTCATATGGTTTTACCAAATGAACAGAATTGCCAGCATAACTAAATCCTATAGGCAGGATTTCTACCCAGTTTAGCAAACGGAAATAAGAAAACCCCCTAGCTTTATAAAATATCCTTAGAATCTGTTATTACAAAGTTATTACAGACCAGAATAGCAAATGAATTATACAATAGTAATGAGACACTATAGGGAGCCTTCATTAGGCCCAAATAAACATATGAACTAGGCCTCAAACGATAACAACTTTGAGGCAGAGCATAGTGATTCATCCATAGCATATTAGAACCAGGTTTCCAGTGTGTCAAAGTTCCTAAGGGCCTCAGAGACCTAAAGAAATACTTACACCAGAACCATACATTCAAAAGATAGCTCATAAGAGATTGGAAAAACGAATCTCCAGTGTGTCAGAGTTCACAAGAGTCTTATATGGACCCTGAGTAGTGATCACACTGGAGTGATCGAGAACTTAAGGGACTAAGAGTGGGGGTTTTAAAATCAGTACATAAGATAGGTAGAGGCAAGTTTTAAAACAGTTTGAGTTCAGAAGAAACTAGGTTTAAAACACAGGATTGCATTCAGAAAGGAAACAACAAAGTTTGCAAAGTACCTAGTTTCAAACAGGTTAATTCAGAAGAGAGACTTCGTAACACTAGGGAGCATGCTGACATATAAGACAACTATTGTTTAATCACAGAAGCAATTTGGCAAAAACAATTAAGTTGGCCAGGCATATACAAAAATCTGTAGAGTTAGGATTCATGAACCAATTTCGTGCTAATAGTATTATAGAGATACTAAGTTCAGAACAAGTGTAAGACTAACAAATAGTGCATGAATTTTTTTTTAGACATTATGCTAACTTATAAGAGGATTCACATCATTCAAACTAGTTAATCTTAAACTAACAATGCCATTCATAGGGCTAGATGAGATCATAGAATCATATAAATGATGGAATCATATTTGGAATTAAAACATGCTAGTCTAGCAAAGCATAGAGAATGAAATTGCAAAGGATTAGGGCATACCAGTTAAGTAAGAAAGCAAGTAAATATTCCACAATAATAAAGTTCCAGAATAACTTGGCCTTAGCTTTCAGCAGGCCAAAACCAAAAACATGAGCACAAAATCAGAGTGAAAGAACCCAGTTTTAGTGAGAGTATGAGAGTTTGAGTCTGTCTTCAGGGGAAGGGGGAAAGGGTTTAAACAGTGTTCAATTAAGGGAAGTAATCAAACACACATAAGCATGGGAAAAAAATAATCACAGAATCAATTGAACTTTCATTTAAGGACAAATAGTACAAAGTTCAGTCAATTAACAGGGCATAATAGCGTATAATCAGGCGAGTAGCACTTAGAATAAGGAAGATATAAATTAACAATCAGTTTCAAGGCAAAATAAGGTAATGAAATAAAGGAAACATGGTAGATTAAAAAGAATAAGGAAAATATCAGTCCCATAAGAGAAAGGAAAGTATATCCAAAAATTAGTAAAAGTTTCGAACCCTAGTTTTAAGGAAAACCATAATACCAAGATATACAAAAAGCAATAACATAAGATGAATATAGACCCAAATAGCACTAAAAATCAAAGAGTCAAACTAATTTATGTCCGATTTAAGAAAATCTGAGAACCCTAAGTTTAGGGTAAGTAAAAATTAGTCAGAAATACCTATTAAAAACCATATAGATATGCACATATATAGATACACGAAAATATTACAGAAGATATTCAACCAACTAGAGCAGATCATAAAAGATCTGAGCCCAAATTTTAGGGCAAAATAAATTAGACGAAAAACTTTTTAACGAAAATCGCAGAAAATATTCATAGATAGACATGCAGAAATATATATGGCATTTTTAACAAAAAATAAGAATGAAATATTAATAGATCTTAAAAGATCTAAACCCCTGCTTTAGAGTAAACAAAGATTAAAGAAAATCTGAGAGATTCGTTATTGAAAAGATGAAGAATGAACAAAGATGAAGAAATGAGAAAGATTCGAACCAGATTTGGTCCAAAAATAGGGAAATTAGCTTTCAATGTTAGGCAAGCAATTATGTTATGCCATAAATAATTGCCATAAATGAGTAGCCAATAGCGAGAAAGGATCAATAAGGTAAGAAAATTCCCGATTGATTTCATATCTGGCTGGACTCGAAATGGATTAGAGGTGAGAACACTAGGGTTTTGATAGGAGAGGGGGAGAAGATGAGAGATGGAGTGTATAGAGATGGAGGACGGGGTGAAGTGATTAGGGTTTAGATTGGTTAGGTTAATTAAAAAAGGTTGGGGTGATGTGGACCATTGATTTCGGAGATTAACGGTCCTGATTCAAGGGTTCTGGGTTGGGTTATAATAAACGGGTGTGGGATTAGTTAATGGGTTAAGGGTATTGGGTATTTGATTTTGGGCTGGTGTATTGGGCTGGGGGTAATTGGGTAGTGTATAGGTCCAAAAGTGGGGTTTATAGCGGCTTGATTTTAAATATCCAATTAAATTAGTAAAAATAATTAATAAATAATAATAATATCATTTATGCATGGAAATCATTTAAAATTATTACTTAATATTATAAAGATATAAAAAGTTATTTTTACATAAATAGTGTAATTATGCATATATATGGGCTATTATTGCAAAATATGCAATTTTAGCCTAAGTATGTAAAAAATAAATATATATAAAATATTTAAAGCTTAATAAGGATATAAATAATGAAAAATTAGATAATATATTATTATAAAATTATTTGTGATGTAATTAATAATTATTTATATAAAAATACAAGAATAAATTGATTATAAGCATTTAAAAAATTATAGAAAATTTTGGAAAAATACTTGGTGATGCTCATGCATATTTGAGATATGTGAGGAAAAAATTGGGTATCAACAACTACTCCTCTTTACCTGGAAAGGATGAAAGAGTTGTCTGGTAAAGAAATAATGGTCGATTTTGACCGAATGGGGTGTTTTGAAAAATATAGTCTGCACCCTGGTTTATGAGCTGCCTACATATCCCTGGTTTTACAGGAATCAGGCTGTGTGATGTTTTGGACCCAACAGTGAATGAAACCGATGGAATTGTTATAGTAATAGTCGTATGTTTTGGAAAGGGTACTTTTGGGAAGGATAGTA
Organism: Nicotiana glauca; assembly: GCA_026770625.1. Classification (NCBI taxonomy): domain Eukaryota; kingdom Viridiplantae; phylum Streptophyta; class Magnoliopsida; order Solanales; family Solanaceae; genus Nicotiana; species Nicotiana glauca. The sequence continues at coordinate 39,730 of MU704862.1, forward strand.
TCAGATGGATTTATACGGAGTTATGAGTGTGAATCTGAAGTATAACGGATGTAACACAGGGCAAATATCTGAACGGTCATAGAGTAAAGGCGAGTAATTGAGGGGATTCAATTATGTTTGAAATAATGGCAGGGTGTAAATAGTATGAGCGGAAATTGGAGCGCAGGTTGCTCCTGTTTGAAGAACGGTTAACTCCTGCATTACCTGCAAAACTTAAAACACGATGCATGCAAATATATATGGATTACTGCAAGAATTTAATCATGATGCAATTCCCTCTGGACCATAAAGGTTGTCTTTGGACAGTGAGGATGATGTCCTTAGACCATGACATCCCGGGCCATGAATCACGAAATAAGGGATTCGCAGGCCATGAAATGATGTTCTCGGGCCATGAGAATGCTGCCTCCGAGCCATGATGCCTTTGAATAATGATGTGCGATATTGAGAGATCCTCAGGCCATGACATGGTGTCTTCGGGCTATAAGGATAATGCCTTCGCACTATGACGCCTTCAGACAAGTTGTCTATACATTAGCCTGTGAAGTGCAGAGACATGATACAAAAGGTAATAACAAGAAAAAGCTTAGTGTTTTGCAGAGTTTGGGGGTCGAGCTTAGCCTCAAGAGAAGAGGATAATGCAGGGTTTAGAATAGGGAAACACTTATTAAAATGGAGACAATGCTTAGTCTCATAGGAAGGCAGTGCTTAGCCTTATGCAAATTGGGAGGCAGGGCTTAGCGTCATGCAAGAATTGAGATAGGGTGTAGTCTCATGCAAATAGAAGGCAATGCTTAGCCTTATACAGGTAAAGAGGCATGGCTTATCCTCATGCAATATTTTAGACAACGCTTAGTCTCATGCAAAGAGAAGGCAATGCTTAACCTTATGCAACTGGGGAGACAATGCTTAGTCTCATGCAAAGAGAAGGCAACGGTTAGCCTTATGCAAATAGGGAGGCAAGGATTAGCCTCATGCAAGATTTGAGACAGGGCTTAGTCTCATGCAAAGAGAAGACAATGCTTAGCCTTATGCAATAAGGGAGGCAGGGCATAGCCTCATGCAAGGATCAAGACAGAGCTTAGTCTCATGCGAAGAGAAGGCAATGCTTAGCCTTATGCAATTAGGGAGACAACGCTTAGTCTCATTCAAAGAGAAGGCAATGCTTAGCCTTATGTAAATAGAGGGCATGGCTTAGCCTCAAGCAAGATTTGAGACAGGGCTTAGTCTCATGAAAAGAGAAGGCAATGCTTAGCCTTATGCAATTGGGGAGGTAGGGCTTAGCCTCATGTAAGGATTGAGACACAGCTTAGTCAAATACAAAGATAAGCCAATGCAATTGGGGAGGTAGGGCTTAGCCTCATGCAAGGATCGAGACAGTGCTTAGTCTCATGCAAGGAGAAGGCGATGCTTAGCCTTTTGCAGGTAGAGAGGCAGGGCTTATCCTCATGTGAGAATTGAGACAGGGCTTAGCCTCATGCAAAAGAAAAGACAATGCTTAGCCTTATGCAAATAGGAAGGCAGGGCTTAGCCTCATGCAAGGATCGAGACAGAGCTTAGTCTCATGTAAAGAGAAGGCAATGCTTAGCCTTATGCAAATAGGGAGGTAGGGCTTAGCCTCATGTAAGGATAGAGACACAGTTTAGTCTAATGCAAAGAGAAGGAAATGCTTAGCCTTATGTAGGTAGGGAGGCAGGGCTTAGCTTCATGGAAGATTTGACATAGGGCTTCATCTCATGCAATGCACAAATAGCAAATAGGAGTGGAATATTTCTTAGCTGGAGATATATTTTCACTAGTCGACCTGGTTGTTATGAAGGTAATGATTTTAAGGCTCACGTACTTGTGGTTAGTCCTTGTCCCTGCATTCAAAGAAAAATCGTGAGTTCTATAAGGGAGGTTAGTTCGTGCCTTTGTCTGCTTGTTTTGCTTTGCTTTGCCGGAGATCCTATTCGAGTAACCCTGGGCAACATCTGGCTACCATAGAAACAAAGTTTTTGAAAAATATGCACTTATTTGATGAAATATAGTTATTTTAGAAAACATAATGGTATATAATATCAAGTAATTAGATGAACTAATGACTGCGACACTTTTAGAGACGTTGTGGCTTCTTTGCGTTAGAATTTTGAGGGTCCTCCTCAAAATTCTGTCTAATTTCTTCTTTTGGAGGAAATGAGAATTTTATTAAGATGTGACCGAACCCACGGGGCTGCCAGCGTATCCCCTCTTAAACGAGAATTAGGTCAAGCGTAGTTCAGTTGATGTCGTGGAACTATGGACTTCCGTCTGTTTCTTCTTTAACATGAGCACAATAAACTGGCTGACTATGGATTCTAACTCGAATGGATCAATAAATTCTTGTCCAGATGTTGTATCATGGAAGCCAGAGTAGCCATACGTCTAGGAACTCGTTTTGGACTCTTGGAACATGTTTGAATTCTATCTTTGTGAACCTCTTCATCAGTTCTTGCACATGATACAGGTATGGTAGTATCGTGGGGTTTTTTGCAGCCCATTCTCCTTAAATCGAATGTACCAGAAGACCCGAATCACCAAATTACCAGCAACTCTTTTATATTCATGTCGATGGCCAAATTGAGCCCTATGATGAGAGCCTCATATTCTGCCATGTTGTTAGTGCATGGGAACCTAAGCTTTGCGGATATCGGATAATGTTGACATGTCTTTGACACCAAGACCTCTCCAATACCCACTCCTTTAATGTTTTTAGCTCTGTCAAAAAACTTTTCCAACCGTCATAGGCTTCAACAATTTCTTCTCCTACGAATGATACTTCTTCGTCAGGAAAATACATTTTTGGTGGTTCGTATTCTCCTCCTACAGGATTTTTCAGCAAGATGGTCTTCCAACGCTTATCCTTTGACGACCTTCAGAGTTACATAGATGATATCGAACTCACTCAGCAATATTTGCCACTTGGCTAACTTCCCGGTGGGCATAGGTTTCTGAAAGATGTACTTCAGAGGATCCATTCTTGATATGAGGTATGTGGTATAGGCACAGAAGTAATGCCTTAATTTCTGAGTTGTCCATATCAAAGCATAGTAAGTGCATTCTAGCAGAAAGTACCGTCTTTATAAGGTGTGAACTTCTTACTCAAGTAATATATGGCTTGCTCTTTTCTTCCTGTCTTATTGCGTTGTCCAAAAACATAGGTGAAATCCCGATCTAGTATGGACAAATAGAGTAGCAATGGTCTCCCAAGTTTCGGTGGGACTAGGACTTGTGGCGTGGAAAAGTATTCCTTAATTCTATCAAAAGCCTTTTGACAATCTTTAGTCCAACTGGTTGTAGCATCCTTCTTCAACATTTTGAAATTTGTTCACATATTACTGTGGACTGTGCTATGAAGCGACTGATGTAATTGAGACGTCCCAAGAAACTCATCACGTCCTTCTTGTTCTTTGGTGGTGGAAATTCTTGGATAGATTTAACATTTGACGGGTCCAACTTGATTCCTCGGTAGCTGACGATGAATCCCAATAATTTTCCAGTAGGAACCCTGAATGCACATTTTTCGGGGTTCAGTTTTAATTGTACTTTTATAGCCGGTAAAAGATCTTTCTCAAGTCTGCTATGTGATCTGTGGTCCTCTTGGATTTGATGATAACGTTGTAAATATATACCTCTTTTTCCTTGTGTATCATATCATGGAAGATGGTCGTCATGTCCCTCATATAGGTGGCCCCAGCATGCTTCAGACCGAATGGAATCATTTTGTAGCAGTACACTCCCCATGGTGTAATGAAAGATATTTTCTCTACGTTTTCTTCGTCCATCCAAATCTGATGATAACTCGCGACGCAATCTACAAAGGATTGGAGTTCATGCTTGGTGCAATTGTCGATCAGAATGTGTATATTTGGCAGCGGGAAATCAACCTTGGGACTTGCTTTGTTTAAATCCCGATAGTCAACACACAACCTGACTTTCCCATTTTTCTTCAGAATTGGTAAGATGTTGGCTAACCAGGTTGGGTACTTAACTACCCTGAGGACTTTGGTTTTGATCTGCTTAGTGACTTCTTCCTTGATTTTAGGCTTATGTCTGGTTTGAACTTTCTGAGTTTCTGCTACCGGCGGACACATTGGATTGGTAGGCAACTTATGAGCCACTATGGATGTGCTCAGGCCAGTCATGTCATCATATGACCATGCAAATATATACTTATATTCTTTCAGGAAATGAGTGTATTCTTTCTTTTCTGATGACACGGGAATACTTATACGAGTCTCTTTGATGGTTTCAGAATCTCCGAAATTGATTACCTCGATTTCGTCCAGGTTGGACTTAGGTTTGTTCTCAAAATCCTCAACTTCTCTGATAACTTCCTCAAGTATTTCATCCTCTTCTTCTGAGTCACTATCCTTATGTTGCATTGTCTCATATCATGTCACAGTCGTTGGTTCATCAAGGTAAGAAATAGTAATGCTGTAGAGGAAAACTGTAGAAGGTAATAATAAATACTAAAATAACAATGTATTAATTATATTTTGAAAAACATCAAAACATGTACGGCTTGATGACTCAAGCAATTATTTTGAAGCAAATTGCGTCTTTAAACAAAATACTGGAAATATCTTAAATGCTTAAAATGGATTTTAAAAATAGGTCATGCTAATTGCTAAGCTACGCGAGAACTCGACGGGCCCGAGATGGTATAGTAGTCCAATTCTTGAGAATAGTTCCCTTCTCCATGGTCTGAATGGTAAGGCCTTCTTCCTCCTCTTCCTCAACTATCACATTGCAATCCATATCCTCTTCTTCTAGAAACAGGTTCCTTAGCCCAGCCAAAGCTTCCTCCTCTGCAGATCCCCATATTGTGTCGGGCTGGTGAAAGGTCTGACTCAGATGTGACACTAGCTTCTCGAGAGGGTAATAGGGACAACATCATCGGGGTGACCAATCATCATATTCTTGCCATGTATACTGATATCCTAGCCTAAAATTTGTACCATGACATTTCAACTGTATTGGTTTATTAATGCCCTAGAGTTTCTTCCTAAGCCCGTTGCCGGGTTTATACCCTAACCAAGCCAGTATGCTTTCTATTTTGCTGCTCCACCATTTATCTTTCTAAATTGCATTGACAAGCTTGATGCGGTGATAAGTTTCTCCACCCAACTTTCTTCTATTCTCGACAACTGGGACAGTTTGACTGGTGTAAATGGGATTACTTCCATCTCCATGAATGATTACCTCCTGATGGTTCCATTCAAACTTTACGGCCTGGTGTAGCGTAGAAGCCACAACTCCAACATCATGTATCCAAGGTCATCCCAGTAAAAGATTGTACGTAGCAGATATGTCTAATACCTAAAACTTAACATCAAACCAAACCGGGCCCATCTGCAAACAAAGGTTAATTTTCCCAATTGTGGCCCTTTGATCCATCAAATGCTTTCACATTCATACTCCCTGCTCGTATCTCATAGATATCTTTACCCAACCTTTTCAGAGTAGTCCATGGACAAATGTTGAGGGTTGAACCCCCATCTATTAAGACTCTGGCGATGAATATTTCCTCAAACTGTACTGTGATGTGGAGTGCCCTGTTGTCACTTAATCCTTCAGGTGGTAGTTCATCTTCGTGAAAGGTGATCTTGTGGCATTCCAGTACTTTCCCTACCATGTTGGCCATATCTCCACTGGTGATGTTGTTAGGCACATAAGCTTCATTCAACACCTTCATCTGAGTATTTCTATGCGCCTAAGAATTTTGCAACAGCGACATGATGGATATCTAGGCAGAAGTCTTGTTCAGATGATCAATGACAGACTATTGTCTTGCCTGTACTTTCCTCCAGAGAACATATGGATCAGTTTTAATGACGGGTTGTTTGGTAGCAGCGTCCTTGCTTGTTCCTTCCAAATTTTTGGGTGTATAGATCCTTCCAGTTTTGGTCTTCCCCTGTGCAGCACCAGACTCTTCCATTTTTGCTTTTCCTTTTCTCCTAGATTCGACAACATAGTCCCAAGGTATGGGATTGGATTTGAAAGGTGGTGTGGATGCTACCGTCATAGTGAAGGGTGTGGATACTTTTACTTCAAATGGAGTAGGTGTAGTTGCAGGTGCTGTTACTTCAACTTAAAATGGGACTAATACGACTACTTCAACTTCGACCGATGGCTATATGTGTACCACACTAGGAGTGAGTGTGACTGCAGGTTTAGGGTCATCACCTTCCCAAAGAAGCCCAATTGACCCTTTAGGGTCCTATTCTTCATCAGTTTCTATCACATTTACTCCTTTACCCCTATGATCTAGGAGGGGATTGTTGCGGGCATTTGGCGTGACTTCCTTTGCTTGTATAACTTTGGTATCAATCAGGGTTTGAATCTTGTCTTTCAGAGTGCGACATTCATCAATAGTATGCCCCTTCATGCAGGAATGGTACGCACATATTTTGTTTGGGTTGAGCCACTGGGAGTAGTTTTCCATGGCAACAACAGGAATAAGGGTAACATATTCAGCAACGTTCAATCTTTCATATAGTTGGTCGATGGGTTCAACAATAAGGGTGTATTATCTGGGCAGCCTGCGATAGAAATTGGGTTTGGGTTTGGGTTTTTGATAGTTTTGATGGGTTGGAGGTGAATGGTAATAAGCTGGCTGGGTGTTATAAGTGTGAAAGGCGGTAGCAGGTTGAGAGCATATGGGAGGTGAATGTTGGTATGGGGGTGGAGGTGTTTGGTATATAAGTGGAGATTTTGGACCTTGGACCACCATTACTGCCCCTAATTCTTTCTTCTATGATATACCCCCTGACTGTAATGCTTTGTTCGTAGCTTGCAATGCCACGAAATTGGTTACCGTCCCACTCTTGATTCCTTATTCAATCCTTTCCCCGAGTTTGATGATGTCAGAGAATTTGTTATTTTCGATAACCATTAACCTTTCATAGTATTGTGGATCCTAGGTCCTAACGAAAAATTTGTTCAACTGCTCTTCCTCTAGGTTCAGTCTGACCTTTGCAGCTTCTGAACTCTATCGAGTAGCATACTCATGGAAAGTCTCTGTTGGTTTCTTCTTGAGGTTCTGTATGTAGAAGACGTCCGGTGCATTCTTTGTATTAAAACTGAATTGGTCCATGAAGTCTGATGACATGCTTACCGAGTTGACCCACTTGGGATTTTGATTGATGTACCAAGATAGGGCGTCTCCAGTGAGACTCCTCATGAAAAGCTTCATGCAAATTCTTTCATCTTTCCCAACTCCCACGAGCTTATCACAGTATGTCCTCAAATGTACCTTCGGGTCACCCGTTCTGTCAAAGATCTCAAACTTGGGAGGTTTGCAACCTTTAGACAGTTCCACGTCTGACTGAATACATAGATCCTCATAATTCAGACCTTCAATTCCTTTGCCTCCTTCAACACCTTGGACTCTGCTTGTGAGCTTCTTGAGCTCCTCTGCCATATTCTTAATGAGTAGGTCTTCTCGTCGGATTCTGGAGTGTATGAGATTGGCTGAGTAGAGTAGGGTAAGGTTTCCACGTATATGAGATTGTTTTGGTGGGTGCCAGGGGTTGGAGTGTAGTAGTGATAATTAGTTGAATTTTGCGGATCATGGATAGGTTGTGGGGTATTCTGAGGAGTATGGTAAGTAGTTTGTGGGTATTGAGTAGGAAGATGTTGGTATGGATGAGGAGTAGGTATGGAGGATAAGGATTTTGGGGAGGTGTTGTGTATTGATAGGGTGTGTGAGGGATTTGTGGACGTTGGTTTGGTGTGATTGGAGGAGGTGCTGGGTTTTAGTAATTTTGCTGGTTAAGATTTGGGACGTTTAGGGTGAGGGAGAGGTTTTCCAAGTTGCGGACCTGCTCAAGTTCTCCTTGCAATTCCAGTATTTTCTGTTCCAATTGTAGGACCAAATCATTCTGGACCAGAGTACTCCGACCTTCTGAAGTTTCAACATTTTCCACGTATGCAACATTTTCTTTATGGATACAACTCATATCATCCTTCTTAGCTTTTCTCTTGCCTTTTGGATTACTTGGAAGAGGAGGAGGGCCTCTAGATCTGGTGTGATATGGTGATGATTCCAGTATGTGCAAACCAACCTTAGGGGATGAGAATAATCTAAATAAAGAATAAGGCAAAAAAGTAAACAAGTTAGTAAGGATTCTGAAAAGCATTTGCAGTATTTAAACATGTATTTTGGGAATGTAAATTGGTGTCCTAATTTAGGGAACCTCGTTATGCCCTAGGAAAGCCTAGCGACAAGTATATTTGGAGAGATTTAATGCTGATAAATGCCTCATTTCATTAATGTAATAAATAAGACGAACCTAAAAACGATAATAAATAAATGAGTTACTAATCGCATCTGCCTTATTACATTCGAATTCCAAAATGACTCAACAGAAATAAAACTAATCTACTTGGTCCTAGAAGGACGATGCTGAGACTGATGCTTTGACTGTCTCCCATATCATTCGATAACAAAGATCCACTACTTGCCTTATCGACACTAAACACCTTCCCCATATTTGACCCTCTTGGATCCGTCAATTAAATTCCCCAGGTTGTGCATGCCCAGCAGTAGGTATGCCTTTGCTAGGTGTCCTCCCTTGTTTCCCTCTACATCCTGACAGTCTATGACCCTTTTCCTCATCTTCCTTTCCAGCTCCATTAGACCCTGCTCCGAATATTCCAACCGTTCTGTCGACCTTGAAACCATTTCCTTCCATTCGTTAATTTACTCCATGTCTTAACTTATGTTTCTCCAAATTCCTGGCTTCGGACTCAAGGACTCCTTTGCGTAGCCTCTCATACTTCACTTGTGCTTCAGCAACCTCATGTATGACTCTATTTCCTTGACCAGTCCCTGGCTCATCCATTCCTGCTATGTTATCTTCTAACCATGATGGGTAGAAGTACACATGACTGGCGTGATATCGATCTGGCTCGATAGTATCCTTTTCCACGATAATCTTCAAATGCCACATGTGTTGGGCCTCATATTTTTATGGAATGGCGTCATCCTAAAAATATGCTCTGTAATGACTTATTTTGGAGACTTGTGGTATGATTTATTTTCTAACAGCTTGTCTCATGACCCTGATAGGAACATAGGGATGTATTCCCCTTAACCCAATCAACACCAAATGCGGAACATCCCTGGATATGATGATGAATTCATTAGTAGGGAATCACTCGAACATCCAGTGAACCCGGTCCTCGGTCAAATTGCTGAAAAATTGTGCCCATTCTGTAATATTCTCTGGCTGTGCAAATCTGTCTGGGATAAAGGTCATTCTTTTAGGATGGTGGAAAGCTATGCGATCGTTCCATGGTCTCCGTGGAAACTCTTGGCGGTATTAACCCCTCTGAAGATGTTCTAACAACCAAATATGTAGTAGCAAGTTACAACCCTCAAAATGTTTGAACCCTTTCTTATAACAATCTAGAGCCCGGTATATGTCTACTACAATCATTGGAATAATATAGATTTGTCCCTCAATTACCTCCATTAAAGATTTGGTTACCACGGCCAACCTGATGTGAATTCTGTCCCCTTGGCTTGGAAACACTATCATTCCCAAAAAGCAGACGATGAATACAAAAACCCTCAATGAGTCCAAACCAAGGAAGTGATGGAGAATTCATCATGAAAGATACGGTAAGATTTTCTGTGTCCATATCGTTCATAGAGGAAGTCGAAGGGTATGTAGGACTTCTTCAAGCACTCCATGTCATCATTCTTTCTCAGACCCATCATCTTCAGAAACCCCTTGGTAGTGCGGTTTTCTGGTACTAGTAAGTCGGGACTATCCCATGGTAATCCAGCGAATCATCCTATTTCCTCCAAAAAATAGGAGTCATTTCTATATTTCCAAAATAGATACAACTCTTTCTCCATCCCAGAAGATAGTAGCAGCCTCGATCAACATGTTATTTGGATGGATGTCCAACAAGGAGGGTAAATTTCCAAGAACTCTTTTCATGTGATTTTTGTTGCTTGGCGAAAGGTTTTCCCACCATTCTAACAATAACGGTGGTATACTTCGGACCATGCTGAACCTAGGATCTTCGCTTCGTGCTTCATTTCTGCAAAAATAAACAGAGTTAGATCCTTGCCCCCTCCGAATTCGACTACTTACACATTAACAATTAGCATGCCAATATTTATCTCTCCAAATAATGCACATATCGTGGTTACGCCTATTGGAATTATTGAAATCCCGGTGGACTTTGGACAAGTCTTTCTTAGAGGGTTATTATGCGAGAACATATTAACCCAGACTAGGTTTGATCATGATGCATGTATAGTTATTATCATAGTAAGGTTTCTATAGAAGTGTAGACTGGTACCCTCAAGCGGACTACTTGAGAGGGAAAGGCACAGAATCATCGACTGCACCACTAATTGACTAGTTTTACCGCAAATATGCCTTTCCAAATTTAAAGGGTGATTTTAGGAAGATCGCGGACTCTCATCAAGCGCCGCTATAGTATTAGTACGCACGAGTGGAATATGATGTTGAGCATGAAGTTATGCAAAAGAAAATAACATGTTGCCAAGTATTTGCACGATGAATAATGATAAAATGTGGCATTTAATAATTGTAAAGACATTTAAGAAAGAAAAAAAGGAGACAAGTCATTTTCCATTGTAAAAAGTGATAAAACAGGGAAGAGTAATCATAAATGAATGAAGATAGGCAACTAAATTTACATAGAGTGGGAAGGGGAAGGGTTGTGCAAGTATTAAAGGAATAATTAAAACATTCTTAAAGACTAATTCACAAATAAGTTCGTTATGGTAAGAGCCTAAAGATATCCCCAGCAAAGTTGCCATGCTTTCGCGCCCCCTTTTTCTCGCGAAATCGGGTTTCAAAATTTCCGGACAACTCCTTTTTGAGAGGGTAGGGAATTGGGATTGAAGGAGTCGCCACCTAACGGATTAAGGTGCGTTAGGGCACCGAGAGAAGATAACTCATGTTACAAGTTTACATCACCGGAGATCGGGTAAGGGCTCGAAATTACCTTGAGGGGAAGGTGTTAAGCACTCCTCGAGGTCCACAATGGTAGGTCCCGGCCGAACTTAACTTATGAATTAGTCTAATAAATAAGTGAGAGGAATATTTAATAGGTTCAACCAATAGTGGAGAAATGACCAAGGTAGTTCAAATCAAGGGAATTGGAGTAAGAACAAAAACAACTTTTTCAAATTGGAGTTCAAACGCCTATGTTACACCGAAGGGGGCAATATTCCAACTCTCCGCATTGGAAGTAAGGTTCTTCAAGTGATTTCAAGTTGGAAAACATGCTTGAACGAGTATTGCAAAATTAAGACAGGTCTGACACTTCAATAAGGAATATGACCGAGCATGTCGGTTCTCATACCACATCTATTCAAAAGTTGGAGATGCAAATGAGAGATCTCTCAAGAGAGCAAAATCCGAAGCAAAATTGTAACTCCCAAATGACACAATTGCAAACCCAAAATGTAGTGAGGGCAGTCTAACTTCTCATTGTTTGGAAATCACAACTCGCAGTGGGAAAATACTTCAATGAGAGAATGAACATGTGGTCGAAGTGGAAGATTTTGAACAAGAAGTTGAGGCACAAGTTGAGGTGCCAGTTGTTGTTGAAGCTGAAAAAGTCCTAGAAGAGGTAAAATTCAAGAAGTGAACTGGGAAGAGGTTAAAGAAAAGGTGAAAGAGGCACCAAAAACTCTAGCACCAATTCCTAGACCTCCTCCTCCTTTTCCTCAAAGACTTGCGAGGAAGGTTGATGATAGCAAACTCGAGAAGTTCTATGACATTATCAAGCAATTATCGGTGAATATTCCATTTGTGGAAGCATTTCAAGAGATACAGGGTTTTGCTAAGTATTTGAAAGATTTGATCACCAAGAAGAAAAGCACCAAGAATGAAGTGGTGAATGTGACTCACTGTGTTAGTTCCATCATTGCAACAACCACCGTTCAAAAGAAAGAACACCCAGGAGCGTTTACCATTCCATGCACTATTTGGGTACACGATTTTGCAAGAGCTCTTTGTGATAATAGGGCTAGCATCAATTTAATGCCTCTTGTTATTTACAAGCAAACAGGGTTAGGTATGGTGAAGCCTACAAGTATGAGTTTACAAATGGCCGATCGCTCAATAAAGAGACCGGTGGGGATTGTTGATGATGTTCTTGTGAAAGTGGGAAAGTTTCTCCTCCATGTCAACTTTGTCATCCTTGATTGTGATGTTGACAAAGAAATCCCTATCATCTTGGGGAGACCATATCTCTCTACCGGAAGAGGACTTATGAATTCAGAACGAAATGAAATCAAGTTCCGAGTTAATGACGAAGAGGTGACCTTTCAAGCGAGTAAGGGTATGAAGTTTCCACATGCATATGAAAGCATCTCAGTCATTGATGTTGTTGATGAGGTAGAAGACGCAATCGAGATGAACATGGAAGAAAAATGCCTTGGTGAGGCGTTGGCAGCTATTTTGATAAATTTTGATGGTGATGAAATGGAGGGGTATATGGAATCAGTGAATGCATTAGAAGCACTTGGGTCCTACACTTATGCACCAAAGAGACTTTCTCTTGCCTCAGAGAATAGAGTCACTCCTCCCGCCACGCCTTCAATTATTGAGCCACCACAACTTGACCTCAAGCCACTTCCACCGCTTAAGGTATAAATTTCTTGGCTCTAACAACACTCTATCGATAATCGTTTCTCCTTTGTTGAATGATGTGCATGGAGAAAAACTATTGAATGTATTGATGGAGCATAGGCAAGACATTAGGTGGGCAATAGCGGATCTGATGGATTCCTGCCGGAATTTGTGAGCACAAGATATAATTGGAGCAAGAGAGAAAACCAAGCATGGAACATCAAAGAAAGTTAAACCCTTCCATGCAAGAGGTGGGAAAGAAATCATCAAATGGTTAGATGCCGTGGTGGCCTACCCCATTCCCGAAAACTCTTGTGTAGGTCCGGTGCAATGTGTGCCAAAGAAGAAAGCATGACCGTGATTCAAAATGACAAAAATGAGCTCATCCCTACGAGAACAGTGACCGGATGGAGAGTTTGCATGGATTATCAGAAGCTAAACAGTGCTACTTGCAACGACAATTTCCCTATGCGTTTCATTGATCAAATGCTTGATCGGCTAGCGGGAAGGTCATTCTATTACTTCTTGGATGGATATTTAGGCTATAACCAAATCAACATCGCCTTGGAAGATCAAGAGAACACAACATTCACATGCCCATATGGGACTTTTGCCTTTAGCCGTATGCCATTTGGGCTATGCAATGACCCGGCTACTTCGCATATGCAACACCTCATTCACTTCTGGGGGCACGCACCTGCGGATCCCACTCCGCAGGTGCAATTACACCAGCAACAACAACACTTCAGCTGCATTTCCTCCACACAAATAAAGCTGTCAACCACCCAAAATCACCTCGAGGCCCTCGGGACCACAACCGAACATACCAACATGTCCTATAACCCGATGCAAACTTCGTCAAACCTTCGAATCACTCAAAAAACATCAAAACACCAAAATTACACTCGGATTGAAGAGTAAAGGACTTCAAATCTACCGAATTCTACAAACGATACCGAAACCTATCAAACCACGCCTGAATGACCTAAAATTATGCACACAAGTCAGAAATGACACTATGAACCTACTCCAACTTTCGAAAATCCAATCGACCATGATATCAAAATTTCCACTGTCGGCCAAAATCGTCAAAATTCTAACTTTCGCCAATTCAAGCCTAATTCTACCACGGACCTCCAAATCATATTCTCGACACGCTCTTAAGTCCAAAATCACCTAACAGAGGTAATGTAACCTTCAAAATTCCAATACAAGGTCATTTACTCATAAGTCAACATTTGGTCAACTTTACCAACTTAAGCTTTTAGATAAGAGAATGTCTCTCAATTCACTCCGAAACCACTCTGAACCCGAATCAACTAACCTAGTATATCATAATATAGTTGTAGAACACAAAGAAGCAGAAAAAGGGGGAATGGAGGCTATAACTCTCGAAACGATCGGCCGAGTCGTTACATCCCCCCCTAAACAAACGTTTGTCCTTGAACGGGTGTAGAAACATACCTGGAGCCTCAAACAAGTGTGGGTATCTTCTCCGTATCTCCCCCTCGGTCTCCCAAGTAGCCTCCTCCATGGGCTAACCTCTCCATTGCACCTTCATTGAAGCTATATCCTTTGACCTCAACTTCCGAACCTGACACCCAAAAATAGTAACCGACTCCTCATCATAACTCAAAAATCCATCCAACTGAACCATGCTAAAATAAAAAACATGAGATGGAACACCGACATACTTCCGAAGCATAGAAACATGAAATACTGGATGCATACTCGATAAGCTAGGTGGCAAAGCAAACACATAGGCCACCTCCCCAATCCACCGAAGCACCTTAAACGACCCAATAAACCGAGGGCTCAACTTGCGCTTATTCCCAAATATCATAACACCCTTCATGGATGAAAACTTAAGAAAGACCTTCTTACCAACCATGTAAGACACATCACAGACCTTTCTGTCAGCATAACTATTTTGTCTCGACTGCGCCGTGCAAAGCTGCTCTTGAATCAATTTCACCTTGTCCAATGCATCCCGAACCAAGTCTGTACCCAAAAGCCTAGCCTCACCCAGATCAAACGAACCCATTGGAGATCGACACCACCTCCCTTATAAAGCCTCATACGGAGACATCTGAGTACTCGACTGATAACTATTGTTGTAAGCAAACTCCATGAGTGGCAGAAACTGGTCCCAAGAACCCCCCAAATCAATGACACAAGCACGTAGCATGTCCTCCAATATCTGAATAGTACGCTCGGACTGTCCGTCTGTCTGAGGGTAAAATGTTGTGCTCAACTCAACCTGAGTGCCAAAATCTCGCTCCATGGCCCTCCAAAACTGTGATGTAAACTTCGCGCCTCTATCTGAAATGATGGAAACTGGCACCCCATGAAGGCGAACAATCTCTCTGATATAAATCTCAGCCAACCGCTCTAAAGAATAGGTAATGCTCACATGAATGAAGGGTGCGAACTTGGTTAGGCGATCCATAATTACCCAAATAGCATCAAACTTCCTCAAAGTCCGTGGGAGCCCAACTACAAAATCCATGGTGATCCGCTCCCACATCCACTCTAGAATCTCTATCTTCTGACGCAAGCCATCCGGTCTCTGATGCTCATGTTTCACCTGCTGACAGTTGAAACATCGAGCTACAAACCCAACTATGTCCTTCTTCATCCTCCTCCACCAATAGTGATGTCTCAAATCCTGATATATCTTTGCGGCACCCAGATCGATGGAATACCGCAAACCGTGGGCCTCATCAAGCATTAACTCTCATAGCCCATCCACATTGGGAACACATATCCGACAATACATCCTCAATATCCCATCATCACCAATAGTCACATCTCTTGCATCACTGTGCTGAACCTTGTCCTTGAGGGCAAGCAAATGAGGATCATCATAATGGCGCTCTCTAATGCAATCGAAGAAGGAAGATAGAGAAACCACACAAGCTAGGACCCGACT
Organism: Nicotiana glauca; assembly: GCA_026770625.1. Classification (NCBI taxonomy): domain Eukaryota; kingdom Viridiplantae; phylum Streptophyta; class Magnoliopsida; order Solanales; family Solanaceae; genus Nicotiana; species Nicotiana glauca. The sequence continues at coordinate 55,312 of MU704862.1, forward strand.
GGGCTTCGAAATATCCAATCTCACAAATCAATTGGCCAAGGTCTAAACATCAACTGCAAGGGGTCTCTCTCCAACATGAAGGAATGCAAGACTACCGATACTCACTACCTTCCTACTCAAGGCATCGCACACCATATTGGCCTTTCCTGGATGGTACAAAATGGTAATATCATAGTCCTTTAGCAGCTCTAACCATCCCCGCTGCCTCAATTTGAGATCCTTCTGCTTGAACAAGTGCTGGAGGCTACGATGATCACTAAAGACCTCACAAGACACACCATAGAGATAGTGCCTCCAAATCTTCAACGCGTGAACAATGGCAGCTAACTCCAATTCATGAACATGGTAGTTCTTCTCATGGGGCTTCAACTAACGTGAAGCATAAGCAATCACTTTATCCTCCTGCATTAAAACACACCCAATGTTGACCCGAGAAGCATAACAATATACTATATAAGAGCCAGAAGCTGATGGCAGAACTAACACTGGAGTTGTGGTCAAAGCAGTCTTGAGCTTCTGAAAGCTCGCCTCACACTTATCCGACCACCTGAAAGGAGCACCCTTTTAGGTCAATTTGGTCAAGGGCGATGCAATAGATGAAAAACCCTGAACAAACCGATGGTAATAACCAGCCAAACCAAGAAAACTCCGAATCTCTATGGCTGAGAACGATTTAGGCCAACTCTGAATTGCCTCTATCTTCTTCGAATCAACCTGAATACCCTCACTGGACACCACGTGCCCCAAGAACGCTACTGAACTGAGCCAAAACTTATACTTTGAGAACTTGGCATAAAGCTTCTCCTCTCTCAGTCGTTGCACTACAACCCTCAAACGCTCAGCGTGCTCCTCCTGGCTACGAGAGTACACTAGGATATCATCAATGAATACAATAACGAACGAGTCGAGATAAGGTCGAAACACGCTGTTCATCAAATGCATGAATGTTGTTGGGGCATTGGTCAGCCCAAAAGACATCACAAGAAACTCGTAATGGCCACATCGGGTTCTGAAAGCTATCTTAAGAATGTCTGAGTCCTTAATCATCAACTGGTGATACCCTGACCTCAAGTCAATTGGAGAATACCCTCGCTCCTAGAAGCTTGTCAAATAAATTATCAATACAAGGAAAAGGATACTTGTTCATGATTGTGACTTTGTTCAATTGCCTGTAATAAATACACTTTCTTATAGTGCCATCATTCTTTTTCACAAATAGAACTGGTGCACCCCAAGGTGACACACTAGGTCGAATAAACCTCTTATTAAGGAGTTCCTAAAACTGCTCCTTAAATTCCTGTAACTCTATTGGTGCCATATGATATAATGGAATAGAAATGGGCTGAGTGCCCGCACCAAATCAATACCGAAGTTAATATTACTGTTTGGCGGCATGCCCGACAGATCTGCAGGAATCACATCTGGAAAATATCGAACCACCAGAACTAAATCGATAGTAGGAGTCTCTGCACTGGCATCCCTCACAAAGGACAAATAAGAAAGACAACCCTTGGTAACCACCCGCTGGGCCTTCATGAATGAAATTACCCTTCTAGGAACATAATCCAACAAACCTCGCCACTCAATCCGTGACAACCTTGACATGGCCAACGTCACTGTCTTAGCATGGCAGACTAGAGTAGCATGACATAGAGACAACCAATCCATGCCCAATATCACATCAAAGTCAACTATACTAAGTAGCAACAAATCAACTCCAGTCTCTAATCCCCTAATAGTCACTACACACGACCAACATACATGTTCCACAATAATAGTATTTCCCATCGGCATAGATTAAAGAACAAATAAAACTAGAGACTCACAGGGCATCTCCAGATAATGTGCAAAATATGACGGCACATGTGAATTGGTATAATCAGGGGCAAATAATGTAGAATCATCTCGATGTCATACAGAGATAATATCTGTGATAACTATGTATGGAGTAATGACATCTGGTTTGGCAGGGAGTGCATAAAAATAGGCCTGACCACCACTTGATTAGCCTTCCCCTCTAGGGCGACCCCTACCTGGCTGACCTCCACCCTGAGCTCATAGGATGGGTGGAGAAGTAACTGGTGCTGAAGTCGAAGGCTGACTCCTTTGTTGAGACGATCCTCCCATAAGGCATGGACAGTACCTATTGATATGACCTAAATCTCCACACTCAAAGCAACCTATATCGGCCACTAGCGGTCGGGACGGAAGGGAGCCCCGAGCACTGGGATACCCGCTAGAAGGCCCCATCAAAGATGAACCCTGAGCTAATGGTGCATTAGATGAACTCTGAGTTGGAAGGGCACTGAGAGATGAGTGGCACTGATGAGAACTATGAGAACCATTTCCAGGTGGTGCACCACGGTGAACTGGGCGGCCGTCGGAGCATGCTTGTAAGGACGACCTCTGACGTGATGAAACTGACACCCAGAAGGAACACCACCAAAGCTACATGAACTACAAGACCTCTTGTCATCCCTATCAACCCTCTCCTGACCGTGGAACGACTCTATCTCCCGACCATGTCAAAAACCTCCTAAAAAATAGCACCAGACATCCTCTCTCTAGTCATAAGTATCCACAGTGGTATGTGAGGCCATCAATGAACCTCCCAATCCTCTCCCTGTCTGTGGGAACCAACCAAATAGCATGACGGGCCAACTCAAAAAATCTCTTCTCATACTCATCACCATCATACCTTCCTAACGGAACTACTCAAACTATATGTGCAGCACCTCACAGCGAGACCGCGACACATACTTCTTCAAGAAGAGAACAGAAAACTCCTGCCATGTAAGTGGCGCTGCACCAACCGGACTATGCCTCTCATCAGCCTCCCAGCAAGTGAAGGCAACTCCAGTGAACTGAAAAGTAGTGAACAAGACCCCATTGGTCTCCAAAATACCTGCTTTACGGAGAATCCTCTAACACTAATCCAAGAAACCTTGGGCATCCTCGCCCTCTACACCGCTGAAAGTCGGAGGCTAGAGCCTCTCAATCCTCTCCAATCTATGATGCTCATCATCAGGCATGTATGGAACCACAAAGTCCTGAGCAGGTGCAACCGGTTGGGCTGGTGGTGCCCCCGGTGTATGAAGTCCCTGTACCACCTACTCTGGTGTACGGACGACCGGAGTTTGAGTACCTGCACTAACCTGGGAAGTGGTTTCTATAGTAGAAACACAGACCGCCTGAGTAAGACTGGTGCACACTGTCAGAATCTAAGCTAAGGTCTCCCAAAGACTTAAGATCACAAAGGGCACAAATTATGCCTGAGCTGGTCCAACTGGTGCATCCAGAATTGAGACCTGATCCTGAACTGGGCAACTGGTGGATCTGCAGATATTGCCCTAGCTGCTATGCGAGTCACACCTCTGCCCCTACCATGACCTCGACCGCGACCTCGGCCTCTCGTGGCCCTGATTGGTGGTACTGGTGGTTGTACGTCCTGCCCAATAGCACGTGTCCTCACCATCTGTGAGAGAATAGAATAATAGAAGTTTAGTTATCAGTATCAACTGATTCGCACGATAAGAATTCATGAATGTGAAGTTTCCTAAGAGTTCTGCAACCTCTCCAAGATAAGTGCAAACTTCTCGGTACCGATCCTTAAGACTCTACTAAACCCGCTCATGAATTATGAGAGCCATGCAACCTAGGCTCTGATACCAATTTGTCATGACCCAAACTCAACCATCGTGATGGTGCCTATCGTAGAACTAGGTGATGTGCTCGTGTTTTAATGCATTTGTAGTTAATTCTTATAAAGTTTTGGTGTTTTGTAGTGCATGAGACTTCAAGACCCAAGCACATGGAAAAAAATTTAAAAAGCCACAAAAAAGTAGGAATGCTATTGGTATGCGATTGCAGAAGCACTACGCGGATCGCATAATCACCACAAACTGAAGTAGCTATTTTGACCAACTGAAGAGAAGAATGTGCGGTCCATTATGCGGTGGCATAACATTTCTATGAGCCGTATAATGTCACGACCAAAACTACCATGTCGTGATGGCGCCTATCGTGGTACTAGGCAAGCTGAATCTTTACCAAAAACAACACCATATTTCATTTTAAAAGTTATATTCAAGCTATTTAACACAAAAAAAAACTTCATAAAGAAATTCAAAATAACAAAAGTGCGGAAAGAAAAGCCCAACATAGGGTGTCACTAGTCACGATCATGTACTACAACTTATCTGAAAATACTAATACTAATACAGTCTGGAAAGTAACTACGAAAAACTGTAGGAAGATAGGAGGGAGAAGAGTAGGGCTGCGTTCGCCAGCAGCTACCTTGGTAACTCCAAGAAGATCTACAGTTGGAATAGTCTACAACCGCTATCGGGTCCTAATGTTCCTAGATTTGCACACAAGGTGCAATACGCCAACATAGTAAGTAACAACAGTAAATAAAGCCTGAGTAGTAGTGATGAGCAATAAAGCATATAAAGTTCATGTCATAAAATCTCAATAAAATACAATAGGATTTTAAAATCAGGGTTTGAATAAAATCATCTCGTTTAAAACCCAGTTCCAGTAAAAATCATTTAAAGGTATTTTTCAACAGTTTCTCAAATAGAGGCTCGATGTAACGATGAGCAAAAATAATGAACTCATAAACATCCCCTAGGGGGAAACATCACTCATATACAGCCCCTCGGGCAAACCTTACAGTCACTCATATACAGCCCCTCGGGCATACCTCACGGTCACTCGTAAACAGCCCCTTAGGTATACCTCACCATCACTCATGCCTCCCAGTCACTCAGCACTCGACACTCGCACTCAGTATGTACCTACGCTCACTAGGGGTGTGCAGACTCCGAAGGGGCTCCTTCAGCCCAAGCGCTATAACAAGCCATCTCGTGGCATAAATCAATAAGGCCCTCGGCCTCACTCAGTCATGAATCAGTAATTCAGTCTGCGGCGTGCAGCCCGATCCTATAAATATCCTCACAAATTCGGCCCTCGTCCTCCCTTAGTCATAAACCTCTCAAGCCACTTGGGATCTCAGTCAAAATATGGTACTATGCCCAAAACAACATTCATATGCATCAAAACAGAGTAATAACGACCGAGTTATGAAATCAACAAGTATAACATGACTGAGTATGGATTTCCAATCGAAAACAATGAGAGGTTAGCAATAAAGGACCTCTAAGGTCCAAACAACACTGGCATAAGGCCCAAACATGGCATCCAGCCATATTTACATAAATTCTTTTTAAACAAGTGATAAACATGTAGTTTCAACCAAATATTCAACTTTACAGAAGATACGAAACGGGCCAAGTCACAATCCTCAACAGTGAATGCCCACATGCTCGTCACTTAGCATGTGCGTCACCTCAAAATAGTAAAACAATACGAAATTCGAGGTTCATACCCTCAGGACTAGATTTACAATTGTTACTTACCTCAATCCGATCAAAATCCTACTCCACGATGCCCTTGCCTCTCGAACCGGCCTCCAAATGCCTCGAATCTAGCCATAAACAATTCGATACAATCAACACGAGCTAAAGGAATCAATCCCATACGAAAATGCTAAGCTTTAGGTCAAAAGTCAAAAAGTCAACTCAAAGCGGGCCCCAGGCCCACGTCTCAAAGTCCGACAAAAGTCCCATTCGATTATGAGACTAACCATACTAGTTTCACTCAAATCTGACTTCGAATCGGCTTTCAAATCCCAAAAATTTATTTTATGAAACTCCACCAATTTTCCCCAAATCCCCAAATCACGAATCGAGTGATTACTTTAATAATATACTCATGAATATTAGCCAAAACCGAGTTAGAATCACTTACCCTGATGAATTTCTTGAAAAACTCTCAGAAAATCGCCTTAAACACAGCTCCCAAAGTCCAAGATGTGAAATAAAACCCTAAGCCTAGCTTATATAGTGTTCTCTTAACCTTTACTCTGCGTTCAGCATATTCCCATCACGGCCGCACACCTATCACTGCGGTTGAATAATTTTGCTGTTGCGGCGGGTCCTGAGCCATTTTAATTTCGCGGTCTGCATAAAACTCACTGCGGCCACACCCCTCACCGCAGTCTACACAATTTTTTCGTGGCCGCATAACACCTCCGCGGTCCGCACCAATTTTTTGCGATCTGTACTTCAAAGACCAGAGACCAGATACCAGAGATCTGCCAACTTCCAAAGCCAACTAATGATCCGATAACCACCTGAAACTCACTCGAGGCCCTTGGGACCTCAACCAACAATACTAACATATCCCATAACATCATTCAAACTTATTTGAATCTTCGAATCACCCAAAACAACATCAAAATACCAAATTACTCTCGAATTCAAGCTTAAGAACTTCTAGACTTCCAAATTGCACAAATGACCCTGAAACTTATCAAACCATGCTCGAATGAACTCAAATTTTGCACACAAGACAAGTATGACACCACAAACCTATTCCAACTTTCAGAGTTCCATTCCTACCCTGATATCAATTTTTCCACTTCCGACCGAAATCGCCAAATTTTCAACTTTCACTAATTCAAGCCTTATTCCATCACGGACCTCCAAATCATATTCTGGATACTCTCCTAAGTCCAAAATTACCTAACGGAGCTAACAGAACCATCAAAATTCATATCCGAGATCATTTATACACAAGTCCACATCCGGTTGACTTTTTCAACTTAAACTTCTAATAGGAGACTAAGTCTCATTCCAATCCAAAACCACTCCGGACCCTAACCAACCAACAAGATACGATAAAAATACAGGTGAAGAACACAGAAGGAAGCATAAATGGGGGAAACAGGGCTATAACTCTTGAAACAGCCGGCTGGGGTCGTTACATATTATGACCGCACAACTGACATTGAAAAACCTGCATAGCACTTATGTGATGGAAAATGCGCCTGCATAACTGATATGCGGACCGTATAACGAAATGTGGTGGAATATGGGCTGGTGAATCTGAAATTCTGCGATGCAATGATCAACTATGCGGACCGCATACATGGTCTGCGACCATTATGCGGTCGCAAAAGGCTTCTACAGGGGCATTTTTGTCCAATATTCACCCTGACTTTCAGTCCACTATTAATAGATTTACTAGGGCTTTTGTGGGTCATTGAGTCTGAAAAAGGGACTACATTGAAGGTATTGAATACACCATTATTTTGGAAGCTTTTGAAGAGAAAATTTTACAATTTTGTAAGCTTTATGACTCTATTTATTGCTTTGTTTGGTATTCTAGTATGCGTAGCTAGTTTTAAATACTAAGGTTGTGGACCTTAAATGGGTGTAATGTTAATGGGTGTTTAACATTGAATATATATATAATGGTTTGTTGATATTTATTCATTTCTTGTGCTTTATTTGTATTTGGTGGTTGCAAACATTAATTTATTCCATTTTACTCTTTCTTTAATTGAAAAAGTGGTTTAGGGTTTGGAAGAAGTGAATATCAAGAACTCAAGACTTTAAACCCTTTTTATTAGAATCGCGTTGGAATAAGTGGGTTCTACTTGGCATAAATTGGCTTTTCTTAATTTCAACTCTTTTATATTTGGGAAAATCATAAATAGAAAATACTACCCAACCATTGGAAAATATTGGGTTGTCATTTATAAACCATTTGCATATCAAAGGACCTTTCATTAGAAATATATCCTATTAGCACCGATAACATTGCATTTCATTGATGGGGACATAACCATTGTCGCGCCCCCTTTTTCTTGCGAAATTGGGTTTTGACATTTCTGGACAACTCCTTTTTGAGAGGGTAGGGAAATTGGACTAAAAGAGTCGCCACCTAACGGATTAAGGTGCGTTAGGGCACCTATAGCAGATAACTCATGTTACTAGTTTACATCACCAGAGATCAGGTAAGGGCTCGAAATTACCTTGAGGGGAAGGTATTAGGCACCCCTCGAGGTCCACAATAGTAGGTCTCCGCCAAACTTAACTTATGAAATATTCAAATGAAGAAGCGAGAGGAATATTTAATAGGGATGGGGGGTCCTAAATTTTTAGCCTAAAGGATCATCCGATGCAACATAAATAATGCTTCATAACTCCCTCGAGTCGGGGTGGTGTTACTCATATTAATCAGCGGGAACATACTATCATCTCCTGCTACCCGATTACTATATTTAAGTTGTTACCTAAAGTGCTCTAATTGATTCTAGTTCGATCCTTATGTGTGCACTACTCGTCCCTTACCTATGGCCCTAAAGGTACTAGGACCTCTATTTGGGATAGTTCTAGACTAAGCCTAGGTTGCTCAAAAAATGTAAAAGACTAAGCGACAAACAAAACATATTAGGACTTTGCAAGAATGAAGCAAATAAGGGCCCACGTTAACCTCTGCATATAAACAGAAAATGCACGCAATTAGTTAACAACCTTTATAGATCATAAACAATCCTGTAGGCAGGATATCTATGCGGGAAGACAGATGTACGATAAGAATTTCATTAAGGCAGGTGTTAAAACCTGTTATTTTCCTACTGATTTTTATTCAGCATGATCTGGGCAGTTCGGGCAGCACAATCATAAATCCTGAGTTATTAAATCCTACAAGTATATTGCCTAAGTGCTTGCTAAGGGTGATTGTATGCAGAATCAATTGATAGAATCTTATAGGCATGATTTCTACGAGCTTGATGATTATAGACCTATAGACATGATTTCTAGGTGCAGTGCTGACTTTAACTCACAGAGTTCGATTATATTCCCTTTCAATCCTATAGGCATTATCTCTCACTGTTGTACTTACTTAAATCCTATAGACATGATTTCTGGGTATAAAATTGATTTTAGTCCTATAGGGATGGAATCTACTGCTGAATTGATTTAAATTCTATATGCATGATTTCTAACTGATTTTGTTCCTATAGGCATGATTTCTAAGAGCTGTGTGCAGGCAAAAATTATGCAGATTGCCAGAAATTCGATCAAATCAAATATTGAGGTCCTATAGGAATGATTGCTATGCACATCTGATAGATCTTATGAGCTGGATTTCTAATATGCATTTTAATGTCAACCCTATAGGCAGGACTTCTAATATGCAAACACAGAATTAACACCATCAATAAAAATCCTATAGGTAGGATTTCTAAGAACAATATAGAACTCATATGGTTTTACCAAATGAACAGAATTGCCAGCATAACTAAATCCTATATGTAGGATTTTAACCTATTTTAGCTAAAGGAAATAAGAAAACCCCCCAGCTTTACTAAATATCCCTAGAATCTGTTATTACAAAGTTATTACAGACTAGAATAGCAAATGAATTATATAATAGTAATGAGACACTATAGGGAGCCTTCATTAGGCCCAAATAAACCTAGGAACTTGGCCTCAAGCGATAACAACTTTGAGGCATAGAATAGTGATTCATCCATAGCATATTAGAACCAGATTTCCAGTGTGTCAAAGTTCCTAAGGGCCTCGGAGACCCAGGGAAATACTTACACCAGAACCATACATTCAAAAGGCAGCTCATAAGAGATTGGAAAAATAAATCTCCAGTGTGTCAGAGTTCACAAGAGTCTTATGTGGACCCTGAGTAGTGCTCACACTAGAGTGATTGAGAACTTAAGGGACTAAGAGTGGGGGTTTTAAAATCAGTACATAAGATAGGTAGGGTCAAGTTTTAAAATAGTTTGAGTTCAGAAGAAACTAGGTTTAAAACACAGGACTGCATTCAGAAAGGAAACAACAAAGTTTGCAAAGTACCTAGTTTCAAACAGGTTAATTCAGAAGAGAGACTTCGTAACACTAGGGAGCATGCAGACATATAAGAAAACTATTGTTTAATCACAAAGGCAATTAGGCAAATATAATTAAGTTGTCCAGACATATACGAAAATCTGTAGAGTTAGGATTCATGAACCAATTTCGTGCTTATAATATTATAGAGATACTAAGTTCAGAACAAGTGTAAGACTAACAAATAGTGCATGAAAAAAATTTAGACATTATGCTAACTTATAAGAGGATTCACATCATTCAAACTAGTTAATCTTAAACTAACAATGTCATTCATAGGGCTAGATGAGATCATAGAAACACATAAACGATAGAATCATACTTGGAATTAAAACATGCTAGTCTAGCAAAGCATAGAGAATGAAATTGCAAAGGATTAGGGCATACCAATTAAGTAAGAAAGCAAGTAAATATTCCACAACAATAAAGTTCTAGAATAACTTGGCCTTGGATTTTAGCAGGCCAAAACCAAAAACATGAGCACAGAATCAGAGTGAAAGAATCCAGTTTTAGTGAGATTATGAGAGCTTGAGTCTGTCTTCAGGGGAAGGGGGAAAGGGTTTAAACAGTGTTCAATTAAAGGAAGTAATCAAATACACATAAACAAGGGAAGAAAATAATCACAGAATCAATTAAACTTTCATTTAAGGACAAATAGTATAGAGTTTAGTCAATTGACAGGGCATAATAGCGTGTAATTAGGAGAGTAGCACTTAGAATAAGGAAGATATAAATTAACAATCAGTTTCAAGGCAAAATAAGGTAATGAAATAAAGGAAACATGGTAGATTGAAAAGAATAAGGAAAATATCAGTCCCGTAATAGAAAGGAAAGGGTATCGAAAAATTAGTAAAAGTTCTGAACCCTAGTTTTAAGGAAAACCATAGTACCAAGATATATAAAAAGCAATAACATAAGATGAATATAGACCCAAATAGCACTAAAAATCAAAGAGTCAAACTAATGTATGTCCGATTTAAGAAAATCTGAGAAGCCTAAGTTTAGGGTAAGTAAAAATTAGTCAGAAATACCTATTAAAAATCATATAAATATGCATATAGATAGATACATGAAAAAATTACAGAAGATATTCAACTAACCAGAGCAGATCATAAAAGATCTGAGCCCAAATTTTAGGCCAAAATAAATTAGACGGAAAACTTTTTAACGAAAATCGCAGAAAATATTCATAGATAGACATGCGGAAACATAGATGACATTTTTAACAAAAAATAAGAATGAAATATTAATAGATCTTAAAATATCTAAACCCCACCTTTAGAGTAAACAAAGATTAAAGAAAATCTTGGAGATTGGTTATTGAAAAGATGAAGAATGAACAAAGATGAAGAAAGGAGAAAGATTCGAACTAGATTTGGTCCAAAAATAGGGAAATTAGGTTTCCATGTTAGGCAATCGATTATTTTATGCCATAAATGAGTAGCCAAATAGCGATAAAGGATCAATTGATTCCATATCTGGCTGGAATCGAAAGGGATTAGAGGTGATAGCGCTAAGGTTTTGAAAGGAGGGGGGGAGAAGATGAGAGAGGGAGTGTATAGAGACGGAGGACGGGGTGAAGTAATTAGGGTTTAGATGGGTTAGGTTAATTAAAAAAAGGTTGGGGTGATATGGACCATTGATTTCAGAGATTAACAGTCCTGATTCAAGGGTTCTGGGTTGGGTTATAATAAATAGGTGTGGGATTGGTTAATGGGTTAAGGGTATTGGGTATTTGATGTTGGGTTGGTGTATTGGGCTGGAGGTAATTGGGTAGTGTATAGGTCCAAAAGTGGGGTTTATAGTGGCTTGATTTTAAATATCCAATTAAATTAGTAAAAATAATAAATAAATAATAATAATATCATTTATACATGGAAATAATTTAAAATTATTAATTAATATTATAAAAATATAAAAAGTTATTTTTACATAAATAGTATAATTATGCATATATATGGGCTATTATTGCAAAATATGCAATTTTAGTCTAAGTATGTAAACAATAAATATATATAAAATATTTAAAGATTAATAAGGATATAAATAATGAAAAATTAGATAATATATTATTATAAAATTATTTGTGATGCAATTAATAATTATTTATATAAAATTGCAGGAATAAATTGATTATAAGCATTTAAAAAATTATAGAAAAGTTTGGAAAAATACTTGGTGATGCTCATGCATATTTGAGATATGTGAGGGAAAAATTGGGTATCAACAACTACCCCTCTTTACCCGAAAAGGATGAAAGAGTTGTTTGGTAAAGAAATAATGGTCGATTTTGACCGAATGAGGTGTTTTGAAAAATATAGGCTGCACCCTGGTCTATGAGCTGCCTACATATCCCTGGTTTTACAGGAATTAGGCTGTGTGAAGTTTTGGACCCAACAGTGAATGAAACCGATGGAATTGTTATAGTAATAGTCGTATGTTTTGGAAAGGGTACTTTTGGGAAGGATAGTATTGGATGGATTTATACGGAGTTATGAGTATGAATCTGAAGTATAACGGATGCAATACAGGGCAGATATCTGAATGGTCATAGAGTAAAGGCGAGTAATTGAGGGGATTCGATTATGTTTGAAATAATGGCAGGGTGTAAATAGTATGAGCAGAAACCGGAGCGAAGATTGCTCTGTTTGAAGAACGGTTAACTCCTGCATTACCTGCCAAACTTAAAACACGATGGATGCAAATATATATGGATTACTGCAAGAATTTAATCATGATGCAATTCCCTTTGGACCATAAAGGTTGTCTTTGGACAGTGAGGATGACGTCCTTAGACCATGACATCCCGGGCCATGAATCATGAAATAAGGGATTCACTGGCTATGAAATGATAATCTTGGGCCATGAGAATGCTGCCTCCGAGCCATGATGCCTTTGAATAATGATGTGCGATATTGAGAGATCCTCAGGCCATGACATGGTGTCTTCAGGTTATGAGGATGATGCCTTCGCACTATGATGCCTTCAGACAAGTTGGCTATACATCAGCCCATGAAGTGCAGAGACATGATACCAAAGGTAATAACAAGAAAAAGCTTAGTCTTGTGCAGAGTTTGGGGGTCGAGATTAGCCCCGAGAGAAGAGGATAATGCAAGGTTTAGAATAGGGAAACACTTATTAAAATGGAGACAATGCTTAGTCTCATAAGAAGGCAATGCTTAGCCTTATGCAAATGGGGAGGCAGGGCTTAGCCTCATGCAAGAATTGAGACAGGGTTTAGTCTCATGCAAATAGAAGGGAATGCTTAGCCTTATACATGTAAGGAGGCAGGGCTTAGCCTCATACAAGATTTGAGACAGCGCTTAGTCTCATGCAAAGAGAAGGCAATGCTTCGCCTTATGCAATTGGGGAGACAATGCTTAGTCTCGTGCAAAGAGAAGGCAACGGTTAGCCTTATGTAAATAGGGAGGCAGGGCTTAGCCTCATGCAAGATTTGAGACAGGGCTTAGTCTCATGCAAAGAGAAGGCAATACTTAGCCTTATGCAATACGGGAGGCAGGGCATAGCCTCATGCAAGGATCAAGACAGATCTTAGTCTCATGCAAAGAGAAGGCAATGATTAGCCTTATGCAATTAGGGAGACAATGCTTAGTCTCATGCAAAGAGAAGGCAATGCTTAGCCTTATGTAAATAGAGGTCAGGGCTTAGCCTCATGCAAGATTTAAGACAGGGCTTAGTCTCATGAAAAGAGAAGGCAATGCTTAGCCTTATGCAATTGGGGAGGTAGGGCTTAGCCACATGAAAGGATCGAGATAGAGCTTAGTCTCATACAAAGAAAAGCCAATGCTTAGCCTTATGCAAATAGGGAGGCATGGCTTAGCCTCATGCAAGGATCGAGACAGTGCTTAGTCTCATGGAAGGAGAAGGCAATGCTTAGCCTTATGCAGGTAGGTAGGTAGGGCTTATCCTCATGTGAGAATTGAGACAGGGCTTAACCTCATACAAAAGAAAAGGAAATGCTTAGCCTTATGCAAATAGGGAGGCTGGGCTTAGCCTCATGCAAGGATCGAGACAGAGCTTAGTCTCATGTAAAGAGAAGGCAATGCTTAGCCCTATGCAAATAAGGAGGCAGGGCTTAGCCTCATGTAAGGATAGAGACACAACTTAGTCTCATACAAAGAGAAGGCAATGCTTAGCCTTATGCAGGTAGGGAGGTAGGGCTTAGCTTCATGCAAGATTTGAGATAGGGCTTCATCTCATGCAATGCTCAAATAGCAAATAGCAGCGAAATATTTCTTAGTTGGAGATATATTTGCACTAGGCTGCCTGTTTGTTATGAAGGTAATGATTTTAAGGCTAACGTACTTGTGGTTATTCCTTTTTCCTGCATTCAAAGAAAAATTGTGAGTTCTGTAAGGGAGGTTGGTTCGTGCATTTGTCTGCTTGTTTTGCTTTGCTTTGCTGGAGATCCTGTTCGAGTTACCCTGGGCAACATCTGGCTACCATAGAAATAAAGTTTTTGAAATATATGCAATTATTTGATGAAATATAGTTATTTGGGAAAACATAATGGTATATAATATCAAGTAATTAGATAAACTAATGACTGCGACACTTTTAGAGACGTTGCGGCGTCTTTGCGTTAGAATTTTGAGGGTCTTCCTAAAAATTGGGCCCCAGTTTAGTAAGTGATCGTTCGGTCTCTTTGCATGTAACAAAGTTTGTTGGACATGTTCTGGCATTTTGAGAACCCTTCTCAAAATTCTGCCCCAATTACTTAACTAATTTTCTGATTGTCTTACATATGATTGACGTCGACTGGACTTGCTCCGGAATTTTAAGGGTCCTCCTCAAAATTCTGCCCCAATTTCTGCTTTTGGAGGAAATGAAGATTTTATTAAGATGTGACCGAACCCACGGGGCTACCAGTGTATCCTCTCTTAAATGAAAATCAAGTCAAGCGTAGTTCAATTGATGTCGTGAAACTATGGAATTCTGTCTGTTTCTTCTTCAACATGAGCACAATAAACTGGCTGACTATGGATTCTAACTGGGATGGATCAATAAATTCTTGTCCAGATGTTGTATCATGGAAGACAGAGTAGCCAGCGCGTCTAGGAACTCGTTCTGGACTCTTGGAACATGTTTGAATTCTTTCTTTGTGAACCTCTTCATCAGTTCTTGCACATGATACCTGTATGGTAGTATCGTGGTGTTTTTTGTAACCCATTCTCCTTGAACCGGATGTACCAGAAGACCCGAATCACCAATTACCAGCAATTCTTGTATATTCATGTCGATGGCCAAATTGAGCCCCATGATGCAAGCCTCATATTCTGCCATATTGTTAGTGTATGAGAACCTAAGCTTTGCGGATACCAGATAATGTTGACATGTCTTTGACACCAAGACCGCTCCAATACCCACTCCTTTAATGGTTTTAGCTCTGTCAAAAAACTTTTCCAACCGTCATAGGCTTTAGCAATTTCTTCTCCTAAGAATGATACTTCTTCGTCAGGAAAATATATTTTTGGTGGTTTGTATTCTCCTCCTACAGGATTTTTCAGCAAGATGGTCTTCCAACGCTTATCCTTTGACTGCCTTCAGAGTTACATAGATGATATCGAACTCACTCAACAATATTTGCCATTTGGCTAACTTCCTGGGGGGCATAGGTTTCTGAAAGATGTACTTCAGAGGATCCATTCTTGATATGAGGTATGTGTTATAGGCACAGAAGTAATGCCTCAATTTTTGAGCTGTCCATGTCAAAGCATAACATGTGCATTCTAGCAGAAAGTACCATTTTCATAAGGTGTGAACTTCTTACTCAAGTAATATATGTCTTGCTCTTTTCTTCCTGTCTTGTCGCGTTGTCCCAAAACATAGGCAAAAACCCCATTTAGTATGGATAAATAGAGTAGCAAAGGTCTCCCAGGTTTCGGCGGGACTAGGACTTGTGGCACGGAAAGGTATTCCTTAATTCTGTCAAAAGCCTTTTGACAATCTTCAGTTCAACTGGTTGTAGCATCCTTCTTCAACATTTTGAAATTGGTTCACATATTACTGTGGACTGTGCTATGAAGCGACTGATGTAATTAAGACGTCCCAAGAAACTCATCACGTCCTTCTTGTTCTTTGGTGGTGGCAATTCTTGGATAGCTTTAACCTTTGACCGGTCCAACTCGGTTCCTCGGAGGCTGACGATGAATCCCAATAATTTTCCAGTAGGAACCCTGAATGCACATTTTTTGGGGTTCAATTTTAAATTGTACTTTTGTAGCCGGTCAAAGAACTTTCTCAAGTCTGCTATATGATCCGTGGCCGTCTTGGATTTGATGATGATGTTGTCAACATATACCTCTTTTTTCCTTGTGTATCATATCATGGAAGATGGCATCATTTTATAGCAGTACACCCCCCCATGGTGTAATGAAAGCTATTTTCTCTGCGTCTTCTTTGTCCATCCAAATCTGATGATAACCCGCAAAGCAATCTACAAAGGATTGGAGTTCATGCTTGGCGCAATTGTCGATCAGAATGTGTATATTTTCCTGCGGGAAATCATCCTTGGGACTTGCTCTGTTTAAATCCCGATAGTCAACACACAACCTGACTTTCCCATTTTTCTTTAGAACTGGTACGATGTTGGCTAACCAGGTTGGGTACTTAACTACCCTAAGGACTTTGGTTTTGATCGGCTTAGTGACTTCTTCCTTGATTTTAGGCTCATGTCTGGTTTGAACTTTCTGAGTTTTTGTTACCGGCGGACACATTGGATTTGTAGGCAACTTATGAGCCACTACAGATGTTCTCAGGCCGGTCATGTCATCATATGACCATGCAAATATATACTTATATTCTTTCAGGAAATGAGTGTATTCTTTCTTTTCTGATGACACGGGAATACTTATACGAGTCTCTTTGATGGTTTCAGAATCTCCCAAATTGATTGCCTCGATTTCATCCAGGTTGGACTTAGGTTTGTTCTCAAAATCCTCAACTTCTCTTATAACTTCCTCAAGTATTTCATCCTCTTCTTCCGAGTCACTATCCTTATGTTTCATTGTCTCATTACATATCACAGTCGTTGGTTCATCAAGGTAAGAAATAGTAATGTTGTAGAAGGAAACTGTAGAAGGTAATAATAAATACTAAAATAACAATGTATTAATTATATTTCAAAAAACATCAAAACAGGTACGGCTCGATGACTCGAGCAATTATTTTGAAACAAAATGCGTCTTTAAACAAAAGACTGGAAATATGTTAAATGCTTAAAATGGATTTTAAAAACAGGTCATGCTAATTGCTAAGCTACCCAGGAACTCGACGGGCCCAGGATGGTGCAGTAGTCCAATTCTTGAGAACAACTCCCTTCTCCATGGTCTGAATGGTAAGGCCTTTTTCCTCCCCCTCCTGAGCTATCCCATTGCAATCCATATCCTCTTCTTCTAGAAATAGGTTCCTTAGCCCAGCCAAAGCTTCCTCCTCTGCAGATCCCCATATTGTGTCGGGCTGGTGAAAGGTCTGACTCAGATGCTACACTAGCTGCTCGAGAGGGTAATATGGACCACACCATCGGGGTGACCAATCATCATATTCTTGCCATGTATACTGCTATCCTAGCTTAAACGTTTTACCATGACGTTTCAACTGTATTGGTTTGGTAATGCCCTGGTGTTTCTTCCTAAGCTCTTTGCCGGGTTCATACCCAAACCAGGCCAGTATGCTTTTTATTTTGCTGCTCCACCATTTATCTTTCTAAATTGCAATGACGGGCTTGACGCGGTGATAAGTTTCTCCACCCAACTTTCTTCTATTCTCAACAACCGAGACATTTTGACTGGTGTAAATGGGATTACTTCCATCTCCATGAATGATTACCTCCTGATGATTCCATTCAAACTTCACGACCTACTGTAGCGTAAAAGCCACAACTCCAGCGACATGTATCCAAGGTCGTCCCAGTAAAAGATTGTACGTAGCAGATATGTCTAATACCTAAAACTCAATATCAAACCAAATCGGGCCTATCTGCAAACAAAGGTTAATTTTCCCAATTGTGACCCTTTGAGATCCATCAAATGCTTTCACATTAATACTTCCTGCTCGTATCTCATAGAAATCTTTGCCCAACCTTTTCAGAGTAGTCAGTGGACAAATGTTGAGGGTTGAACCCCCATCTATTAAGACTCTGGCGATGAATTCTTCCTCAAACTATACTGTGATGTGCAGTGCCATGTTGTGACTTAATTCTTCAAGTGGTAGTTGATCTTCGTGAAAGGTGATCTTGTGGCATTCCAGTACTTTCCCTACCATGTTGGCCATCTCTCCACTGGTGATGTTGTTAGGCACATAAGCTTCATTCAACACCTTCATCTGAGCATTTCTATGCGCCTAAGAATTTTGCAACAGCGACATGATGGATATCTGGGTGGGAGTCTTGTTCAGATAATCAATGACAAACTATTGTCTTGCCTGTACTTTTCTCCAGAGAACATATGGACCAGCTTTTAATGACGGGTTGTTTGGTAGCAGCGTCCTTGCTTGTTCCTTCTAAATTTTTGGGTGTATAGATCCTTCCAGTTTTGGTCATCCCCTGTGCAACACTAGACTCTTCCATTTTTGCTTTTATTTTTCTCCTAGATTCGACAACATAGTCCCAAGGTATGGAATTGAATTTGAAAGGTGGTGTGGATGCTATCGTTATAGTGAAGGGTATGCATACTTTTACTTCAAATGGAGTAGGTGTAGTTGCATGTGCTGTTACTTCAACTTCAAATGGGACTAATGCGGCTACTTCAACTTCGACCGGTGGCTATATTTGTACCACAATAGGAGTGAGTGTGACTGCAGGTTTATCACCTTCCCAAAGAAGCCCAATCGACCCTTCAAGATCCTATTCTTCATCAGTTTCTATCACATTTACTCCTTCACCCCCATGATCTGGGAGGGGATTATTGCGGGCATTTGGCGTGACTTCCTTTGCTTGTATAACTTTGGTATCAATCAGGGTTTGAATCTTATCTTTCAGAGCGTGGCATTCATCAATAGTAGGCCCCTTCATGCCGGAATGGTATGCACATATTTTGTTTGGGTTGACCCACTGGGAGTAGTTTTCCATGGCAACAATAGGAATAAGGGTAACATATACGACATCGTTCAATCTTTCATATAGTTGGTCAATGTGTTCAACAATAGGGGTGTATTGTCTGTGTAGCCTGCGATCGAAATTGGGTTTGGGTTTTTGATAGTTTTGATGGGTTGGAGGTGAATGGTAATAAGCTGGCTGGGTGTTATAAGTGTGAAAGACGGTAGCGGGTTGAGAATATATGGATGGTGAAGGTTGGTATGAGGATGGAGGTGTTTGGTATATGTGGAGATTTTGGACATTGGGCCACCATTACTACCCCTACTTTTTTCTTCTTTGATATACCCCATGCCTGTAATGCTTTATTCGTAGCCTGCAATTCCTCAAAATTGGTTACCATACCACTCTTGATTTCTTCTTTAATCCTTTCCCCGAGTTTGATGATGTCAGATAATTTGTTATTTTCGATAACCATTAACCTTTCATAGTATTGTGGATCCTACGCCCTGACAAAAAATTTGTTCAACTGCTCTTCCTTTAGTGTCAGCCTGACCTTTGCAGCTTCTGAACTCTATCGAGTAGCATACTCGCGGAATGTTTCTGTTGGTTTCTTCTTGAGGTTCTGTATGTAGAAGACATCCGGTGCATTCTCTGTATTAAACATGAAATGGTCCATGAAGTCTGATGCCATGCTTACCTAGTTGACCCACTTCTTGGGATTTTGATTGATGTACCAAGATAGGGCGTCTCCAGTGAGACTTCTCATGAATAACTTCATGCAAATTCTTTCATCTTTCCCAACTCCCACGAGCTTATCACAATATGTCCTCAAATGTACCTTCGGGTCACTCGTTCCGTCAAAGATCTCAAACTTGGGAGGTTTGCAACCTTCAGACAGTTCCACGTCCGACTAAATACATAGATCCTCATAATTTAGACATTCAATTCCTTTGCCTCCTTCAACACCTTAGACTCTGCTTGTGAGCTTCTTGAGCTCCTCCGCCATATTCTTAATGAGTAGGTCTTTCTCGGCAGATTCTAGAGTGTATGAGATTGGCTGAGTAGAGTAGGGTAAGGTTTCCACGTATATGAGATTGTTTTGTGGGTGCCAGGGGTTGGAATGTAGTAGTGATCATTAGTTGAATTTTGTGGATCAGGGATAGGTTGTGGGATATTCTGAGGAGTATGGTAAGTAGTTTGTGGGTATTGAGTAGGAAGATGTTGGTATGGAGGAGGAGTAGGTATGGAGGATTAGGATTTTTGGGAGGTGTTGTGTATTAATGGGGTGTGGGATGGTTTTGTGGACGTTGGTTTGGTGTGTTTGGAGGAGGTGATGGGTTTTAGTCATTTTGCTGGTTAAGATCTGGGACGTTTAGGGTGAGGGAGAGGTTTTCCATGTTGCGGACCTGCTCAAGTTCTCCTTGCAATTCCAGTATTTTCTGTTCCAACTATAGGACCAAATCATTCTGGACCAGAGTACTCCGACCGTCTGAAGTTTCAACATTTTCCACGTACGCAACATTTTCTTTCTGGATACCACTCATATCATCTTTCTTAGCTTTTCTCTTGCCTTTTGGATTACTTGGAAGAGGAGAAGGGCCTCTAGATCTGGTGTGATACAGTGATGATGCCAGCATGTGCGAACCAACCTTAGGGGATGAGAATAATATAAATAAAGAATAAGGCAAAAAAGTAAACAAGTTAGTAAGGATTCTGAAAAGCATTTGCAATATTTAAACACGTATTGCGGGAATGTAAATTAGTGTCCTAATTTGGGGAACCTCGTTATGCCCGAGGAAAGCCTAGCGACAAGTATATTTGAAGAGATTTAATGCCGATAAATGCCTCATTTCATTAATGTAATAAATAAGACGAACCTAAAAACGATAATAAATAAATGAGTTACTAATCGCATCTGCCTTATTACATTTGAATTCTAAAATGACTCAAAACAAATAAACCTAATCTACTTGGTCCCAGAGGGACAATGCTGAGACTGATGCTTTGACTATCTCCTATATTATTCGATAACAAAGATCCACTACTTGCCTTGTCGACCCGCTAAACACCTTCCCCATATTTGACCCTCCTGGCTTCATCAATTAACTTCCCCAGGTCGTGCATGTCCAGTAGTAGCTATGTCTTTGCTAGGTGTCCTCCCTCGTTGACCTCTACATCCTGACAGTCTACGACCCTTTTCCTCATCTTCCTTTCCAGCTCCATTAGACCCTGCTCCAAATATTCCACCCGTTCTATCGACCTTGTAACCATTTCCTTCCACTCGTTAATTGACTCCATGTCTAACTTATGTTTCTCCAAATTCCTAGCTTCGGACTCAAGGACTCCTTTGCGTAGCCTCTCATACTTCACTTGTGCTTGACCGGTCAGTCCTATTTGCATTGACTGTGTTTGCTAGGATGTTTTTGATTTCCCTGTTAGAAACTTCAACGTGACCACTCGATTGAGGATGATAAGGGGTGCCCACCTTGTTCTTTACGCCATACTTTTCGAGCAACCCGGTGAAAGCCTTGTTGCAAAAATAAGAACCAACATCCCTAAGGATGGCCCTGGGGGTACCAAACCACGTGAATATGTTCTCCTTCAAGAATGCGGTCACCCTCCTTGCTTCATTATTGGGAAAGGCTATTGCCTCAACCCATTTGGAGATGTAGTCCACAACTACAAAGATATATGTCATGCCCTAAGAGCTCACGAAGGGGCCCATGAAGTCTATCCTACACACATAAAAGATATTGACCCTTATGTCTTCATAGGAATCTCATGTCTTTTAGATATTGACCCTTGTCATTGACACTAATCGAATACCTTGACCATTTGATTTGCATCTTGGTAGATTGGTGGCTAATAGTACCCACATTCAAGCACTTTTGCCGCCGTCCAGTTTCCTCCATGATGACCCCCAACCGGGGATTCATGGCATGCCTTGGGAATTGGCATTGCCTCATCTTCCAGAACACACCATCGAATGATATTGTTGGCACAAATACGAAACAAAAAGGCTTTCTCCTAATAGTATTGCATACAGTCCCACAAGAACTTTTTCTTTTGATAAGATTCTAATCCATCGGGAACAAGGTCACTAACCAAAAAGTTAGCGATGTAGGCATACTAAGGATCAAATGTGCTAGACAATGCCAATATGTGCTCATCTGGAAAGGCATCATTGATTTCAAGGTCTTCTTTTGGTCTCCCTACCTCTTCAAGCCTAGATAGGTGATCCGCAACTTGATTTTCTATCCCTTTCTAATCCTTGACTTCAAATTCAAACTTTTGAAACAAAAGGACCCACCGAATCAATCTTGGTTTAGCATCCTTCTTTGCCATAAGATAGCAAAGAGCAGCATCATCGGTGTAAACTATCACTTTGGACACCAACAAATAAGCCTGAAATTTTTCAAAAGCATAGACAATGGTAAGAAGTTCTTGCTCAGTCACGGTGTAATTCATTTGAGCACCATTAAGTGTCTTACTTGCATAGTAGACATGGTGAAGGATTTTGTTATTATGTTGACCAAGCACCGCCCCAATAGCTACCGCACTAGCGTCGCACATGAGTTCAAATGGAAGAGACCAATCAGGTGTGACAATATAGGTATCGTGGTGAGATTTTCTTTCAATTACTCAAAAGCCTTGAGATACTTCTCATCAAAATATAAACTTTGCATCTTTTACAAGGAGCTTGCACGCGGGATTTGTAATTTTTTAGAAGTCCTTGATAAAACGCCTATAGAAACCGGCGTGCCCCAAAAAGATCCAGATATCTTTTACTGAAGTGGGTGGAGGAATCTTGGAAATGATTTTGATATTTTCCCGGTCAATCTCTATGCCTTGTTTGGAAATTTTGTGGCCCAAAAAAATGCCCTCATCTACCATGAAGTGGCATTTCTCCCAGTTTAGCACAAGGTTTATTTCTTCACATCTTTTGAGCACTTGTATAAGGTTGTCAAGACAATGCTCGAAGGAATCACCTACTACAGAGAAGTCATCCACAAACACCTCTAAGAAATCTTCCACCATGTCCGAGAAGATTGACATCATGCATCGTTGTAAGTAGCCAGGGCATTGCATAGCCCAAATGGCATACGACTAAAGGCAAAAGTCCCATATGGCCATGTGAATGTTGTCTTCTCTTGATCTTCCAAGGTGATGCTGATTTGGTTATAGCCTAAATATCCATCCAAGATGCAATAGAATGACCTTCCCACTAGCCGATCAATCATTTGATCAATAAAATGCATAGGGAAATGGTCCTTGCAAGTAGCACTGTTTAGCTTCCAATAATCCATGCAAACTCTCCATCCGGTCACTGTTCTCATAGGGATGAGCTCATTTTTGTCGTTTTGGATCACGGTCATGCCTTCTTTCTTTGGCACACATTGCACCGGACCTACCCAAGAGTTTTCGGCAATGGGGTAGGCCACTATGGCATCTAACCATTTGATGATTTCTTTCCCACCTCTTGCATGGAAGGGTTTAACTTTCTTTGATGCTCCATGCTTGGTTTGCTCTCTTGCTCCAATTGTATCTTGTGCTCACAAATTCCGGCAGGAATCCATTGGATCCGCTATTGTCCACCTAATGTCTTGCCTGTGCTCCCTCAATACATTCAACAGTTTTTCTCCCTGCACATCATTCAACAAAGGAGAAACAATTATCGGTAGAGTGTTGTTAAAGCCAAGAAATTTATACCTCAAGCGGTGGAAATGGCTTGAGCTCAAGTTGTGGTGGCTCAATAATTGAAGGCATGGCGAAGGAGTGACTCTATTCTCTGAGGCAAGAGAAAGTCTCTTTGGTGCATAAGTGTAGGACCCAAGTCCTTCTAATGCATTCACTGGTCCCATGTACCCCTCCATGTCTTCTCCATCAAAATTTATCAAAATAGCTGCCAACGCCTCACCAAGGCATTTTTCTTCCATCTTCATCTCGATTGCGTCTTCTACCTCATCAACAACATCAATGACTGAGATGCTTTCATATGCATGTGGCAACTTCATACCCTTACTCGCTTGAAAGGTCACCTCTTCGTCATTAACTCGGAACTTGATCTCATTTTGTTCTGAATTCATAAGTGCTCTTCCGCTAGCAAGAAATGGTCTCCCCAAGATGATAGGGATTTCTTTGTCAATAGCACAATCAAGGATCACAAAGTTGACGTGGAGGAGAAACTTTCCCACTTTCACAAGAACATCATCAACATCCCCACCGGTCTCTTTATTGAGGGATCGGCCATTTGTAACCTCATACTTGTAGGCCTCGGCATACCTAACCCTGTTTGCTTGTAAATAACAAGAGGCATTAAATTAATGCTAGCCCTATTATCACAAAGAGCTCTTGCAAAATAGTGTACCCAAATAGTGCATGGAATGGTAAACGCTCCTGGGTCTTCTTTCTTTTGAACGGTGGTTGTTGCAATGATGGAACTAACCCACTGAGTCACATTCACCACTTCATTCTTGGTGCTTTTCTTCTTGGTGATCAAATCTTTCAAATACTTAGCAAAACCCTGCATCTCTTGAAATGCTTCCACAAATGGAATATTCACCGATAATTGCTTGATAATGTCATAGAACTTCTCGAGTTTGCTATCATCAACCTTCCTAGAAAGTCTTTTGAGGAAAAGGGGGAGGAGGTCTAGGAATTGGTCCTAGAGTTTTTGGTGCCTCTTTCACCTTTTCTTTAACCTCTTCCTAGTTTACTTCTTGAATTTTTACCTCTTCTGGGATTTTTTCAGCTTCAACAACAACTGGCACCTCAACTTGTGCCTCAACCTCTTGTTCAAAATCTTCCACTTCGACCACTTGTTCATTCTCTCCTTGAAGTATTTTCCCACTGCGAGTTGTGATTTCCATACAATGAGAAGTTGGACTGCCCTCACTACATTTTAGGTTTGCAACTGTGTCATTTGGGAATTACCATTTTGCTTTGAATTTTGCTCTCTTGAGATCTCTCTCATTTGCATCTCCAACTTTTGAATAGATGTGGTATGAGAACCGACAAGCTCGGTCATATTACATTTTGGATTTTGCAATACTTGTTTCCAACTTTTTTATGCTTCATTATCCGTATCTTATGTGATCGAGTTGGTTTGGAGTGATTTTGATAAGAAATGGGACACTTAATCTCTTTTAAGAAGGCTTAAGTTGGAAAAGTTAACCGGATGTTGACTTATGAGTTAGAGGGCTCGGATGTGAATTTCGGTGGTTTGGTTAACTCCGGGAGGTGATTTGTGACTTAGGAGTGTGATCGGAAGTGATTTTGGAGGTCCGGTGTAGAATTAAGCTTGAATTGGCGAAGTTAGTATTTTGGCGACTTCCGGTTGATAGGTGAGATTTTGATCCGAGGGTCGGAATAAAATTTCGAGAGTTGTAGTAGCTTCATTAGGTGATTTGGGACGTGTGTCCAAAATTTCAGATGATTCGAAAATGTTTTGGTCGTTGTTTTTATCAAATGCGCAGTTCGGAAGTTTTAGAAGAACTTAGGCTTGAATCCGATGTAATTTGATGGTTTTGGAGTTAGTTGAGGCGTCTTGATGATTGGAACAAGTTTGGATGATGTTTTAAGATATGTTAGTGCTTTTGGTTGAGGTCCCAGCGGGCCTCGGGGTGATTTCGGATGGCTAACGGGAACTTTTGAAGTTGGAAAATTTCATAATAGGTGAAAGTTGTAAATGCGCACGCACAAGACCAAACTTTGGACGAGAATATCTGAATATATATAAAGATTTATGTGATGAACAACCTATCATATGAAAGGTCTCCGAGTCTAGTTTCCAACGCTTCAAACCGTTCGATTTGGACACTTCTACAAGAAGTTATGACCAAATTACCAAAGCAGCGCAAAAATTTGCACTACCCTGGTGCCCCATGCGGCGCCTGGCGCGCCGCACCAATAGGAATTCCAGTAGGGTCCGAAATTTCATTTCTAGAAACATTTTTCACAGCCGCCCCGTGCCCCGTGGTGTCCCATGCGGCGCGTTAGTACAAAAAATGGGTTTTTAAGACCCGAAACCCATTTCATTTAACTCGTTTGGGGTTTGTTATTTTGGGATTTTCTGGAGCTTTTAGAGAGAAGGTGGAGCACCCTCAACCCAAATACACATCAAAGGTAAGTTTTATGATATTTTTATAATGGATTAACACTAGTTAATGGTAGTATTAACATTTACATGGATTGAAATTCATATGAATTGCTCTAATCATTAAGAATCATTCAAAAGGGTTCAAGTTAGGGTTTGGTCTACAAGAGGTAATCATACACTTTAGACTTACATATATGAAGTTGTTATAGAATTACGAGTAGGAATCGTGTATTACAACTTATGGTATGGTGATTGGAGACCATAAATTCCCAATTTAAATACATGAACATGGTAGGGATTTAAAGGTGTTTATTTGATGGAATTATGTTGGTTTGGGTGTGAATGGTTGATCACACATGTGATGTTAGGAGTATAAATTATTAAAGAATAATAGTGGGATTTAATAGTTGGTTAATGGTGATAGTTGGAGGAACCAATACTATAGTTATGAGGTGTAAATATCTATGCCTACAAGATGTTTGATAATAGGCCTAAATGGCATAAGTTACGGGATTTAGTACTAACATTGGCCCTATTGAATGTGGTATTGTAGATTGAAGTTACATAACTGTATTAGATCATTGTAGTATCATTAAGGGGCGAATTTCAGATATGTATGGCTAAAACCCTGTCTTTTATAAATCGAGGTTCATCGATGTTTGTGTGATTTTGATAGATTTGACGCATGTGGAGATCAATTCGAAGGGCAAAGGCGTCGCGAATTAAAGAAATAGCCGGGTTGAGGTTAGTAATAGATGTAAATGATGTGTTGAAGGTTTGAAACCCCGAATTTGCACTTCATAGTGCTATATTGAGGTGATCTGCACGCCGGATAACGGGCGTGGGGTAGAGCACCATTGGGGATTGTGACTTTGTCCGTCCCGCTTAATGAAAACACTACCTAATTGCTTGGAGTTGAATTGATATCCTAATAAATGGATTAATTATCATAATTGGGGCTTCGTGCCAACTGTTTGAATCCTTCAGGGATTGTTTTACTGGTTTCTTACCATGTGTACAGAAAATTGAACTCAGTCCTAGTATTAAATATTGTTTTGCAAACTCGGCCACTTTTTCTCAAAACTTGGGGCTTAAATAATATTTCTAATGAATTTTGGGCTGAATAATTTATATGCTATTGTGCCGAGAGGCTTATGTAATTTTGGACTGATTATGGGATCTGGCTGCACGCCGCAGTGATATTATATTTATGGGTTCGGGCTGCGCGCCACATCGGTATTATATTTATGCGATCAGGTTACGCGCCGCAGCGGTATTATATTGATATTGATATGAGGCCGAGGGCTTAGATTTGATGCAACGAGATGGCTTGGTATTTTCGCTTGGGCTGTAGGAGCCCCTCCAGAGTCTGTACACACCCCAGTGAGCGCCGTCGACGATAAATAAATGGATGGCTTGGGCTGCACGCCGCAGTGGGTACTAGAGAGTACCAGTTTATGTGCTGCATTGTATATTTTGACTGTCATTATTTATTTCTCTATTGCAGCATTATTGATTTCGTGGTTACCTTAATTGATCTTACCTGGTGAACTGTTGTGATTACAACTTATCTTGTGCCTATTTAGGATTTTTTACTCTCAGTCTTTATTTATATTTATTACTCTCTAGGTTGGAAGTACTCACTTTACTCCCTGTACCTCGTGTGCAGATACAGGCACACCTACTGAGGCTGAGTGAGACTATCTCTATCGAGCATTTTATCTGGGAGCATTAAGGTAGCTGCATGGCGTTAGTAGTCCTGATCTTCCCATCTATCCTATTTGTTTTATTCCGTATTTTCTTTAGAAAAATATGTAGTATGTTGACACTCGTGTATTAGAGGCTCAGACTTGTGACACCTGATCATTCGGGTTGTGTGGTAGTATTTCTACTTGGGTTTTTCCACATGTTTGACTATATCTCAAACTTTCAGTATGATGACTTAGTAATTAATTGTGTTAATTGAACCATAAATTTTAGAAAAAGGGTTTTGGTTGGTAAATTGGTCGGGCTTGCATAGCAGTGTGTTGGGCGTCATCAAGATCGGGATTTGGGGCCGTGAAAAGTTGGTATTAGAGCCTAGGTTACTAGGTCTCGCGAGTCATGAGCAGGTTTAGTAGACTCTCGCGGATCGGTATGGAGACGTCTATATCTATCCTCGAGAAGCTGCAGAACCTTTCGGAAAAACTTCATATTCTTGACTTCTTATCGTGCGTTCTTGATTCAGCTTGAAAAAAAAGTAACTCTTATAATTCCTTCCACGTGTTCGTATGCACGAACGAGCGCTTAATATCAGATGTGCCTTGATGGCTTGTAATTCCTCGATCGAAGGGCGAGACGTGATCTCTGTGAGTTTAATTTTAGGCCAATCTAAAGGACTTGAGGCCGGATCTTTGCCTATGGCTTGAAGACCGAGGTGCTGATTGTGTGAGCAAATGTTTTGAATTTATATGTCCGGTATTGTCCCTATTAGTGGGAATGATGGTTGGGTAGCTATGCGAGGAGTATGTTAGTGCTGCGAGATGTATCTACATGACTGGGAAGCGACGAGAAAGGGATGCAGGATGATAGATGAACTGTTAGGAGTTTGATTTTCATTGTGATTAGATGTGTAGCCCCGAGTTATGGGCGCGTGAAGAATCTTTTCATGTCTCATATTTGGAGTGAAGTAAATTTCATGTTACGGTATGAGTTTAGACTCAAGAATATTATGTGATTGCATAATGTGTATGATAGTGGAGGTATACAAAAATATTAACTACATGTAAAGCTAATGTGTAATTGTCTTATGAGGGGAAACTATTTGTCATACTAGTTAGATAAGACTGGGAGCTGAGATCGCTTTTATGAATGTATTATGATGAAATCTATGAGTCGAGGAGCCCAACTTGAAGTTCTAAAACATTAAGGAAACAAAATGTTCTTACTTGGTTGAATAGCCCAATCATGGAGGATCGAAAGGTATTTTCTATGTGTTACGATTCAAATAGGTGCAACGCATGTCCATGTATCAATTTTGATAACATAATACATGTAATATTGAGATTAATGTTATTAATATACATTGTGATACCTTGTCAAGTTGTGGATGTGTTGTTAGGATGGTTATGGTGATTCTCTGGCAGGTGGATGAGCCCAATTACAAAGGAGACTCTACCGAAATTTTTGAAAAATTTGGGACTTAGTAAAAATTTGGTCGCCTAGAGAGTGGACTTAACTGTGGTGTGAGTGAATGCAAGAATTGCAGGAGAGTCAAAATTCCAGATGATTTGTGTTTCCACAAGCTTATGAAGGAGTGAGTCCAATCTCACTATGGTATTACGGCAGCAATAGAGTATATGCATTATGATTTATTGAGCGCCTTTTGATCTATGGATTTGAGCCAAGTTGGGGAGTTTGCTATTAAATAAGTTGATTGCACGATTAAGAGATATATTGTTCTAGTCTGTGGCAACGATGCCTCAGTATTATTCGATCCCGGTTCCACCTATTCTTATGTGACCTCATATTTTGCTCATTATTTGGGTACGACCCGAGAGTTTCTTTCTTTACCTGTTCATGTATCTACCCTGGTGGGCGATATTGTTGTTATTGACCGTGCGTACTGGTCATGTGTTGAGATTATTTGGGTTCTGGACACCCGAGTTGATTTATTGCTATTGAGCATGGTGGACTTGATGTTATATTGGGAACAAATTTGTTATCTCCGTGTCATTCTAAGACAGTCATTTTGGCTATTCCAGATGTTCTGAGGATCGAGTGGCGTGGTATGACTGATTATGTTCCTAGTAGAGTAATTTCTTTCTTGAAAGCCCAGCGTATGGTTGGGAAGGGTTGTCTGTCATATCTAGCTTTTGTGTGAGATGTTGGAGCTGAGACTCCTAGTATTGATTCTATCCCAGTTGTGAGGGATTTCATCCATTGCATCACCCTTGACCAAGTTGACTCAGAAGGGTGCACCGTTAGTATGGTCGAGCGAGTGTGAGAAGAGCTTTCAGAAGCTCAAGACAGCTTTGACCACAACTCTAGTGTTGGTTTTGAAATCGGCTTCAGATTCATATTGTATATTGTGAACTCCTTCTAGATGGGAGAAAATAGAAGATTTCTAACTGCACGGAATGAAATTTTCCTATAGCCTAGAAATTCTAATAAGATTTTGTGTTTTCAACAAGATGCCATGATAGACGTGGTGTATCGTACACGCTTAATATTTTCATGTGCAAAGTGGCAGTTCATTCTTAAAGGGAAGGTCACGAGTTCTGGATGGAATAGTTAGTTTCAGGTATTTAGATGAATGTTATAACTGCTTCGTAAGACCTGAGAAGGGTGCGCACTATATTTTAACCAACAAATGTCTATTGGTATTACAATACTCACTTGGTTGATCGACTACCAATATTACGATTTTGCTATGTAGCCTAGAAGAAACAAATTAGAAATAATTATCATGGGATGATCGTACTTGAGGGATGCGTTAGTCATTTGAGTGCTGATGTGGTGATCAGTTACGGTGATTTATGTGATCTATGAATTTGGAGATGGGAAATTCTCAAAATATATTGTTTTGGGATTGGGCATGTTTGAGGTGAGTGTCTTATCTAAACTTTTTGGATGCACTAGTCGATCTAATTGATGGTGATAACTATGCGATGTGAGCGCGAATATATGTGAGGGAACCTGTGTGCAAGCACCGAGCCAATATTCATGCTCGGAAGATGCGTAGGCTACGATATGCCCAGAGTGGGATATTGAGCTTAAGGGTATAATGTTTCTCGTATTCGTAACTTTGTTAAGAACTATATGGACTATACTTGAGGTTTCCAAGATGCTAGATTCCAGAACAAATTTGGTAATTACTAATTCTATGTTAACTTGCTGATTTGAGCTGTGACCGCGCAGTTTGCTCATGCCTACAATATAGAGTGTTATTTATGCTAGGAGCATGAGAATCTTATTTCATTTAGCACACACATGTGTACTTGTTGGATTGCTCCTATATGATATGCTTGGACTGGAGGTCTGTGACCATGCCAGGTGGATTATGTTATTGGCAAATAAGTTGCTCGTGAAGTTGATATCAATGTGAGCTATAGAAGAGCTGGTTATTATTGTTCTATTCATGTATCTTGGTTCCACTGTGATTGATGAGCTCATATCATATCGTTGGGATGGTACATGTGGAACTTGCAAAGCAACTCTCTTCTTTGAGGTATTTTCCCTTTCTAGGGTAGCCGGATGGTGCAATAGTGAGGTTTACTGGTATGGCGTTGTATTATATACTTCTCCGTGAGTATGGTGATTCGCTTATGGTTCAACTCTTTCATTTGAGTCATTTTTCATGAATTTGGTATACCCGGACTGTTGCTTATTGGCACGCGTACTATGCGAGTTGTGGCTTAGGCATGTATTGGTGTGTCATGTCACCAGAGTAATGTATTGGATTAGAAGAGATCATAGGGATCATTAATGAATACAAAACAGATTCGATTTTAGTGAGTTTCCACTTCTCATAATAATTGTAGTAGCTGGGTGTTGTGTGCAACCGCTGGAAGGATAATATCTAGCTTCAGCTCAGAAATTTGATGTAGCATTTTCCAAATGAGAAGTGGCTTCATGAATGGTTGGTATGGTAAATGGTTATGGCTTACCGCATGATTTAGTTATCATTGGCAATATATAAAAGTGTTGAGATGAGACTTTAGTTAATAAGAGTTTTTCTATCGGTATTCGGGTGTTGTGTGCAATTGCTGTGAATCGAAGTTATCCCTACAAACATTTAAGTTATGTGGTCTATCATGTAATTGCACCAGAGGTTGCAGGTATCGGTTATTACAGCTGGTTCGGGCTTATTCTGAATGTAGACGTGAGGTTCTAATCTTGTGTATGGTTTCGGAAATGGAAATGTGGTTCTATGGTTTATGGACTAGATGGATTGTGAAATTTCAGCTATGTTGTGTTATCGGACCTATGCGAGATAGGGTGACGTGGGATAACCCCCGAGTATATGCATCGTAAGGTTATTCAGCTATGGGTTGGCTTCTATGACAACTCTGGGTACGCTCGAGGATGAGGGTTTATTTAAGCTGGGGAGGATGTGATGACCCAACCCGTCGTCTCATGAGCTACGCTCCGTTTTCCCCATTTCCAACTTCTTTATGCTTCATTATCAGTATCTTATGTGATCGAATTGGTTAAGAAATGTGATACTTAGTCTCTTTTAAGAAGTCTTAAGTTGAACAAGTCAACTGGATGTTGACTTATGAGTTAGAGGGCTCGGATGTGAATTCTGGTGGTTTGGTTAGCTCCGGGAGGTGATTTGTGACTTAGGAGTGTGATCAGAAGTGATTTTGGAGGTCCGGTGTAGAATTAGGCTTGAATTGGCGAAGTTAGTAGTATTTTGGCGACTTCCGGTTGATAGGTGAGATTTTGATCCGAGGGTCGGAATGGAATTTCGAGAGTTGCAGTAGTTTCGTTAGGTGAGTAGCTGGATTTGATCGTCAGGAGACCAAGGTAGATCTGTTGGCATCTGCAGACCCCGGAGTCTCTTCCTAGTCTTGTTATGTTACTATTTCTTTTCCTTCAGAACAGTGTATTATCTTTCAGATTCTGTTCGTAGTAAATTGTAGTAGCTCATGAGTTGTGAATCTAGATCCTAAATGTTTCTCATATTTTGGGTTTTATAATATTCCTCAAACTCTTTTTAGCTTCTTTTTAGCTTCATTAAATATGTTATTAAAAATTGGCTAAAGTTGATTTTGTGAATTCTCAAACGTTGGCTTGCCTAACAAGTAAAATGTTAGGTGCCATCACGGCCTCGAGGGTGTAAATTCCGGGTCATGATGCAAAGTATCCAATCGAATTCCAACATGAATTAGGCAAAATCAATTCTTGTTGGATGGTAGAAGATAAAATCTTGGCTAAGTTCTTTGTTATTGAACCTTTTGTCTATTTCGTTATTATTTATAGGTTTATGACATGGATTTCCTTAAAAGCATTACTAAGTTGGAGCCATGCATAAAAAATACAAGGTGATGATATTTCGTGGGTAAATAAGTCAGAGTATGTTATGCATAATTGGTTTATTCGAATTCTTGGGCTTTCAACAACATCTAAGATATTTTTTGAGGTAATGAATATCTCTTGTGTAAGTGACATTATTATTCTTGTGGATGATGATATTTTGACGCATATAAATTCATTAACCATAATATCCAAGTTCAAGTGCAAGAGTGTTTTTCTTGTTTTTGAAATTGAGTATGACACAGATGATTATAAAGTCCAACTTGTTAGAAAGAGGAATGAATTTCATGTGATAAATGGCTAAAATGTGATTTTTGTTGTGTGACGGAGAGTCATTCTTTAAGTCAGGTTCATTGTGAGCTTGTAAAAGGGTTTGCTACTAGTAAAGAGGATATGCATGATTATTGTGACTCTTGTGATCAAGTATTCTTTTATGAACCTATCTATGACTCTTTCTGTAATAGCTTGAGCAATTGCTTAGAATCCATTTATATTGTGAATATTATTGGGGAAAGTTATAATCATGAGCTTGAATGCATTGAAAAATTTATTTTGCAATTTATGGGTTCTTCTAACCTTTCTTAGAATTCACGTGCTTTTTTAAATAGCATACATGTAGAAGAATGCATGGGATTTGTAATTGATACTTTGCTATATTATAAAAAGTGTCTTATTCTATAAATGTGGTGGAGATACTTGCATTAAATGGATGCATGGTCAATCTTTTCTAATTTCTTTGTCATGCACATGTTCGTACTGCCTTATTGACAAGATCGCATTGCAAATTTCATTGCATAGTGCATCTAAGAGGTGTTTATTGGACAAATCAAAGTAGGCAAAACTATTATTGGTATGATGATGTCCATATGATTTATAAGTGAGTATTTACATATATTAGGATTGATTGGGTTAAGTAGATGTGATGACCCGACCCGTCGTCTCATGCCCCCTTCGGTGTAACATAGGCGTTTGAACTCCGATTTGAAAAAGTTGTTGTTGTTCTTACTCCAATTCGCTTGATTTGAACTACCTTGGTCATTTCGCCACTGTTGGTTGACCCTATTAAATATTCCTCTCACTTATTTATTAGACTAATTCATAAGTTAAGTTCGGCCGGGACCCACCATTGTGGACCTCGAGGAGTGCCTAACACCTTCCCCTTAAGGTAATTTCGAGCCCTTACCCGATCTCCGGTAATGTAAACTTGTAAGATGTGTTATCTTCTCTAGGTGCCCTAACGCACCTTAATCCGTTAGGTAGCGACTCCTTCAATCCCGATTCCCTACCCTCTTAAAAAGGAGTTGTCCAGAAATTTTGAAACCCAATTTCACGAAAAAAAGGGGGCGCGAAAACATGGCGACTCTGCTGGGGATATCTTTAGGCTCTTACCATAACGAACTTGTTTGTGAATTAGTCTTTAAGCATGTTTTAATTATTCCTTTAATACTTTCACAACCCTTCCCCTTCCCAGTCTATGTAAATTTAGTTGTCTATCTTCTTTTATCACTTTTTACTATGGAAAATGACTTGTCTCCTTTTTTTTTCTTTCTTAAATGTCTTTACAATTATTAAATGCCGCATTTTATCATTATTCATCGTGCAAATACTTGGCAACATGTTATTTTCTTTTGCATAACTTCATGCTCAACATCATATTCCACTCGTGCGTACTAATACTATAGCGGTGCTTTATGAGAGTCCGCGATCTTCCTAAAATTACCCTTTAAATTTGGAAAGTCTTGTTTGCGGTAAAACTAGTCGATTAGTGGTGCAGTCGATGATTCCATGCTTATCCCTCTCAAGTAGTCCGCTTGAGGGTACCAGTCTAGAATTCTATAGAAACATTACTATGATAATAACTATACATGCATCATGATCAAACCTAGTCTGGGTTAATATGTTGTCACATAATAACCCTTTAAGAAAGCCTTGTCCAAAGTCCACCGGGATTTCCATAATTCCAACAGGCGTAACCATGATATGTGCATTATTTGGAGAGATAAATACCGACATGCTAATCATTAATGTGTAAGTAATCGAATCCGGAAAGGGGCAAGGGTCTAACTCTGTTTATTTTTGCAGAAATGAGGCACGAAGATCCCCAGGTTCAGCATGGTCTGAAGTATACCACTGTTATTGTTAGAATGGTGGGAAAACCATTCGCCAAGCGACAAAAATTACGTGAAAAGGGTTCTTGGAAATTTACCCTCCTTGTTGGACATCCATCCAAAGAACATGCTGATCGAGGCTGCTATTATCTTCTGGGATGGAGAAAGAGCTGTATCTATTTTGGAAATATAGAAATGACTCCTATTTTTGGAGGAAATAGGAGGATTCACTGGATTACCATGGGATAGTCCCGACTTACTAGTACCGAAAAACCGCACTACTAGGGGGTTTCTGAAGATGATGGGTCTGAGAAAGAATGATGACCTGGAGTGCTTGAAGAAGTCCTACATACCCTTCGACTTCCTCTATGAACGATATGGACACAAAAAATCTTACCGTATCTTTCGTGATGAATTCTCCATCACTTCCCTGGGTTGGACTCATCGAAGGTTTTTGTATTCATCGTCTGCTTTTTGGGTATGATAGTGTTTCCAAGCCAAGGGGACAGAATTCACATCAGGTTAGCCATGGTAACCAAAGCTTTAATAGAGGGAATTCAGGGACAAACCTATACTATTCCAATGATTGTAGCAGACATATACCGGGCTCTAGATTGTTACAAGAAAGGATTCAAACGTTTTGAGGATTGTAACTTGCTACTGCATAGTTGGTTGTTAGAATATCTTCAGAGGGGTCAATACCTCCAAGAGTTTCCACGGAGACCATGGAACGATCACATAGCTTTCTACCATCCTAAAAGAATGACCTTTATCCCAGACAGATTTGCACAGCCAGAGAATATTACAATTTTTCAGCAATTTGACCGAGGACCGGGTTCACTAGATGTTTGAGTGGTTCCCTATTAATGAATTCATCATCAGATCCAGGGATGTTCCGTATTTGGTATTAATTGGGTTAAGGGGAATACATCCCTATGTTCCTATCAGGGTCATGAGACAAGCTGGTAGAAAATAAATCATACCACGAGTCTCCAAATAAGTCATTACAGAGCATATTTTTAGGATAACGCCATTCCATACAAATGTGAGGCCCAACACATGTGGCATTTGAAGATTATCATGGAAAAGGATACCATCGAGCCAGATCGATATCACGCCAGCCATGTGTTTATCCTAATCTGTTGAGACTATAGTGGTAGGAGGTGGTTCAATAGAAGATGACATAGTTGGTGGATGAAGCTCTGCGGTTTTCTTTAATTAGCTTAACTCATCTTGTTGATCCATGAGTTATATTTCTAAATTAAATTCAGTTGGTTGGTCAACAAATTTAGGAGTAGCAACATCATGATTCTCATTTGTTTCAGTGATTCTCTGATTTAGAGTTGTAGATGGTTGACCACTTGTTTCATAGAACAATTTGTGTAAGTTGTTGTCTTGAGTGAAATAGTAGTAGATGTTCTTTGATTGTTTTTAATGGGATTATATCTTCCCTGAAACTAACATATCTACTTACAAGAAATGACATATTTTCTAGATCATATAGTATGTAGCTGCATATCTAATATGTACTGCCATTTTTTATTTGGGCATCATTTTGTCATGTTCTTATACTATTTTTACATAATCTATACACCCCACTACACTCAGATGAGTTAGAGTAGGCTTTTTGTCAAACATCCTCTCATAAGGTGTTTGATTGTTTATAACTATGCTTGGTAGTCTATTGATCAAGTAAGCTACAGTTAACACACAATGCCCCAGAATCTGATTAGTATGCTTGTTTGAAATCTGACTGCCCTTGTGACTTTTAGGATATGCTTGTGTTTCCTCTCAGCAACTCTATTTTGCCGAGGTGTATAAGTACAAATTTTTTGATGAATAATTCCTAGATTATTGAAGATAGTTTCACATAATAAGTTTACAAATTCAGTACTATTATCTGTTCTGATTACTTTGATTAACTTATCAAACTGGGTTCTGACAAATGCAATGTTGATTAACTTATCAAACTGGGTTCTGACAAATGCAATGAACTTTTGTAGCATAGTGTTCAAATCACACTTCAATTTCTACAGTTATTCCAAGTAAATCTAATGTAGTCATCAACCATTGTTAAGATAGTTGTAGGTAATTTGTAAGGCCCCCATAAATCAACATGTACTAATTCAAAACAAACAGAAGTTTTTATATTACCGAATGGAAAATGAAGTCTTGTTTTTTTTACACACTGACACATAGTACATTTATCTACTCTTTCAGTTATTATTTCAGTCTTTATAGATAGTAATTTCTTGAGTACTAAGGCTGACACATGTCCAAATATTTTATGCCCTAGATCTATGTCTTCATTTGTCTTGAGTTCATTCATAATTGGAAGTTCTTTTGGTGCTACATGACCTCATCACTGGTTCTAATTGGTTGACTATTTTCACTTAGAATGTATAATCCACTGTCTTCTCTACCAATCGCTCTCACTTACCCATTGAAGAGATCCTGAAAAAAAAAATACAAAAAACAGGAAAAAGGCTACTGAGCACTTTAGTTCTTTGGTAACCTTAGAGATTGCTACTAAATTGTACTTGAATTGTGGAATATGAAACGCATTTGTTACTGTGATTCTATTAGTGATATTACTAGGACTAGTGTGAGCCACATATGTTATATCTCCTTTAGGTAGGAAAACTTTCTTTGGATAGTCTGGTTGCATAATGAAGGCTTTATTTAACAGACCTAAGTCAGCTACCATATGATTGGTAGCACCAGTGTCGATTATCCACTCTTATAGAGTAGTAGAAGCTGAACAAGCAGATCTAATAGTTGTTGCATTAGGTGTAGAAGCAGTCTCAGAACTATTAACACCTAAAGCTTTATTCAATATATGTAGGATTTATTCATACTGTTCTTTTGAAAAAGTGCAGCTTGTTATTGGAGGCAATCCTTGTACATTCAACTGAATAGTAGGTCCTTGTCGCATATTTTAATTGAGCTTTCCTTTGTCTGAATTCGTATAGATTATCATCTGATTAAATAAATTTCCTGATGCTTGAAATTTGTTTGCCTGGGAGTTAGTATTAGTTGAATCATTGTAACTTGTATTCCTGATCTGTGTGCGTTTTTTAGTCATCACATTGTATATTCCATTTCCAACTCCCGCTTTCTTTCTATTATTGAATTCATAGGGATACCACACAAGTTTATAGCAATTTTCTTTGTTATGCCCCTTCATTTTGCAGAAATCACATTGGATATTCTAGTTCTTCTTGAACTTCTGATATTGTCCATATCCAGTTCTGGTATACATAGACTCATCATAATGATTTGCAGACATGGCTGGATTTGCACCCAATAGTCATGAGGCAGCAACAACAGACTTTTGGCTTTCATCATTGATGATTAAGGCACAAGCTTGATTAACAATTGGTATAGGACTCATCATCAAGATTTGACTCCTAGCTTGACTGTACGAATCATTCAACCCCATCAAGAATTAAAATAATTTTAGTTTCTGTAAATGCATTTCAAAGTCCTTAGACTTTGTACAATCACACACAGGAGCATGAACTAAGACTTCAAACTCTTCCCACAAATCTTTAAGTTTTGAGAAGTACATAGAAACAGAAGTTGTCTCTTGACTTAGAGTAGCAATTTCTTTATGCAAATAGAATGATCTAGATCCATCTACTTTGTTAAATCGTTCATGCAAGTCATTCCACACTGCCTGGCCAATAGACACATACGTAATGCCACCAAGAAGGACACTCGCAACAGAATTCATAATCCAAGATAACAAAATAGCATTAACCCTTTCCTAGTGATTCCAAATACATTATGGGAATTTTTCTTTAGAACATGGCCCATCAACTAACCCCAATTTATTCCTACCCAGAAGTGCTACCCTTATAGGATGATGCCAAATAGAGTAATTTTCGATACATGTCAATTGAAACGAGATAATATGAATTCCACTCACATCTGTTGGTGAAAGAAACAATAGATGATTGTAGTTAGTTCCTGAGGCTTGGTTAAAACTGAATCCTTTGGGTTGTATCCGCTGCATGTGATGGTTAACGTGCATCTGGGGGTGTCAAATCCTCAATCGCCACTGATGACAAATAATTTCAAGAACACACTTGTAGAAAACAACAGAGAAGAACTAATTTTTGCCGAAGAACGAAAATCGAACGTCGAGCTAAGATTTCTTGCTCGACTGCTCTGATACCATAAAATTTTTAATTCAATTAAAGATAAATGCAATAGACTTTACATAGATAGAAGAAAGAAAAAGACATAGAGGAAGAAGGAGATGATCTTCTGTTATTCATCTTAAAGAAGAAATGAGAGTACGAATCATATATATAAAGTCTATAGTCACTGAGATAGGAATTAACTAATACTTAGCATCCTAACTATCTTATAACTAACTTATTGACACTAACAGATACAATAAGTAATGACTAAAGAAACCCCTTCTTCCTTGTTATGTAATACCATTTTCTACAGTTTTAGAACCATATTCCTATATTGTTCCCTTCTTGATCCCATTAATCATCTCTTGAGCGAAAAGACTTTGGAGTTGAATTTAATGATCATACTTGATAAAAAGACATTGGAGTGATTGACTGCTTATGATCCTTAGTGATCCACTGTCCTTCCTGATTCATAATCCTGTGTACAAAAACACTTCTATTTCTCTAACTTATGAGAATATGTACTTTCTATTGGAATTACCCTCTTCTAACCATCTGATGTCAACCTTATATTTTAGATTAGCTTCTTCAACTTTAAGTCATATGTGTTGTGAAGCATCTCCTTGTCTCATTAGCACATTAGAGGATGGACTATTTGCATGGATTTTACCTTAGCTCTAGTAACAGGACCAAGATCAACTGTGTTAACCTTGTTTTGGCCCATTATGTTGTTTCTTGGAGATAGATTCCTTTCCAAGATTAACTCATTTGTAACCTATGTTAAAATATTTTCATCATCTTGTCCACTCCATGATGTTAGTGGTACAAATTCCTTTACGAGATCCTCCTCGTCAGTTGAATTGTATTCTTCATATTTTTCATCATCTTCATTATCTTGGATATTCATTTCATTATCCTCTGATTCATTCGCTATCATTCCCCCTTAGTCAAATACAAATGCACTATTTCCTTGATATTAGAAATGTATACATTGGATTCAGAGATGATACCACATTATTAGAGTAAATTTTATGGAAGGTCATTCAGCTTTGGGTTCATTACGCAAAAAATATTTTTCTTTTGCTTGTTACGTAAAAGTCATTCAACTTTGTGTTCATTACCTAAAAGTTACTTTTTTATTTTATTACACAAAAATTATTTTACTATGCTCTAGTTATCACGATAATCACTTTGACAAGATTTATAAAATGTTCGCCTGAAAAGTCTATTATGCCCTTGACATTAGAATCCTCCCATTTATGTAATACATTATATATTATATAATGTATAACATATTTTTACCTAGATATGTGTAACGACCCGACCGGTCGTTTTGAGAGTTATAGACCCATTCTCCCATTTTCCGCTTCTTTTATGTTCTACAGTTATATAATGATATACCAGGTTAGTTGATTCGGGTTCAGAGTGGTTTCGAAGTGAATTGAGACACATAGTCTCTTATTTGAAAGCTTAAGTTGGAAAAGTTGACCGTATGTTGACTTATGAGTAAAAAACATTGAATTGGAATTTTGATGGTTATATTATCTTCGTTAGGTAATTTTGGATATAGGAGCGCATCTAGAATATGATTTCGGGGTCCGTGTTAGAATTAGATTTGAATTGGCGAAAGTTTTTGGCGATTTTGGCCGGTATTGGAAATTTGATATCAGGGTCGGGTTGGATTTTTGGAAGTTGGAATAGGTTCGTGGTGTCTTTTCTGACTTTTGTGAAAAATTTGAGGTCATTCGGACGTGGTTTGATAGGTTTCGGCATCATTTGTAGAATTCGGAAGATTTGAAGTCCTTTAGGCTTCAATCCAGGTGTAATTTGGTTTTTTGATATTATTTTGAATGATTCAAAGGTTTGAATAAGTTTGTATCGGTTTACCTATTGGTATGTTTGGTTGTGGTTCCGAGGGCCTCAGGGTGATTTCAGGTGGTTGACGGCTTGATTTGAGTGGAGGGAATGCAGCTAAAGTGTTGTTGTTGCTGATGTAATTGCACTTTCGGAGTGGGAACCGCAGGTGCGTGCCTGTAGAAGAGAAGGAGGTGCCGTAGATGCGGCCAAGAAGGGGCCAGGCATGATTCTCAGGTGCAAAGATTTTCCCGCACCAGCAAGGGTCATAGATGCGGGCAGCTGGGCGCAGGTGCATGGAAGGTTGAAGGCGCGATGGATTCCCACACCTACGATGGACGTAGATGCGGTCTTGGAGCCGAAGGAGCGGAGGCCGAAATTTTAAGTGAAACCCGCACCTGCGATGGAATTTCCGCAGGTGCGGTATTGCAAAAGCGACCAAGGGACCGCAAGTGCGGTATTGCTGGGCAGAAAAGCACCAGCTCGAGGTTTTGTCTTCCATTTTTCAGTTTTGGACTTCACGAACTCGGGTGAGAGGCAATATTTTGAAGGATTTCAAGGGAAAACATTAGGGTAAGTAATTCTAACCCGTAATGGTCAACATTTCGTGAATCCATGGCTTTATTCATCACCTAATTAGGGATTTGAGTTGGAAATTTGGGGATTTAGGGCTTGAGAATTGGAGAGTGGATTTTGGGGATTTGAGTGACCAAATGAGATCGGATTTTGATAAATTTAGTATGGTTGGAATCGTGAGTGAA
Source organism: Nicotiana glauca (assembly GCA_026770625.1). Taxonomy (NCBI): domain Eukaryota; kingdom Viridiplantae; phylum Streptophyta; class Magnoliopsida; order Solanales; family Solanaceae; genus Nicotiana; species Nicotiana glauca. The sequence continues at coordinate 97,115 of MU704862.1, forward strand.
TGGGCTTTCGGTTTTTGTGACTTGTGTCAAATTTCGAGACGTGGGTCGGGGGCTGGGTTTGAGTCGATTTCATATTTTGGGCTAGAAATTGGTATTTTTCTTATGGAATTGATTCCTTTAGCCTATATTGATCGTATTGTATTGTTTGTGGCTAGATTCGAGCCGTTTGGAGGCTGATTTGAGAGGCAAAGGAATCGTGGAGTAGGATTTTGCTTGGTTTGAGGTAAGTAATGCTTCCAAACTTGGTTTTTCGGGCTCAAAACCGCAAAATATGTGTTATGTGATTAGTATTGAGGTTACACACATGCCAAGTGATGGGTGTGCGGGCGTGTATCGTGAGAATTGTGACCTGGGTGATTCCATGGCACCGTTTAGTGACTTTATTCTGTTGATATCCATGTTTTCATTGTGTGATAAAGTAGTGGAGCTGTAAATCATGTTAGATATCATGTTTAGGCTTTGCGCCGGTATTGTTTGGACCCTTAGCGCTCGTTTCTTGCTATCATCTCACTAGTTTTCATTTAATATTCCATACTCAGTCATGATCATGTATTTTTATATCATATCTCGGTCTCAGTTATTTATTGATTCATCATATCATTGTTCTAAGTTATTTTTATGACATTGTGAGCCCGTGGTGATACTAGAGAGCTTGATGACTAAGTGAGACCGAAAGCCTAGTTATGAATGATAGTCATGGGATCAAGTTGCACTCCAAAATGGTTATATTGATGATTATAATAGCGCTTGAGCTACAGGAGCCCCTCCAGAGTCTGTAACACACCCCCATGAGGGCGAATGATATTATTGAGGGATGGATTTCCCTAGACATGGATTGTCCGAAGTACTTGATACCTGGAGATGGATTTCTCCACAGGGTTGGATTGCCCTTTTTCCTTGGTACTGGGTGACTCGGTCAGTGTTGTTTATGTTTCGAGATAGATTTCACTGGGCCGTATGGCTATATACAATATCGAGTTGTTGAGCACTTGATAGTGAAGGCACATGTACAAATTGTGCATTGGCATGTAGAGATAGTTGAGTTGTATATCGTACACAGTTTAGATCTGTATTTACTTTACTGCTTGAGTTGTATATTCGGCTTGAAAGCATGCCCACATTTCTGTACATTTACTTCTGTTATACCTGTTGAGGTAGAGCTCGTCATTACCTTTCAGTCCAAAGTTTGGACTTGTTACTTACTGAGTTGGTGTATACACGTTACTCCCCGCACCTCATGTGCAGATCTAGGTGATTGTTCATGCTAAAATTGTTAAATGCTTCCGTTAATGTTTTCAAACTCGTTGTTGTTGTGTCGAGTTTTGTTTAGTTAAATACGCTCAAATTACACTTTAAATAAATAGTGTAAGGTGGTCGGTGTTAAATATAATAATCCAACAAGGTTGGGGTCGACTCCTACAGGGAATAGGTGTGAAAAGGTCATTTGAGTAGTGTGAAACTTGACTTAAGTAATAATTCTGCTCCTTTAGCTTAACAAGAGAATGATATAATTATGATTTAATAACATAACTATTTTGTTGTGAGAATGTGATTAATTTGATCAAGGAGATCAAGGTTATGTCGTAGACCATTTATGCGGTCCTCATAGTTGATCATTGCATTGCAGAATTTCAGATTCACCAGCCTAGATTCCATCGTATTTCCGTTATGCGGTTCACATTTTTCATCGCAAAAGGGCTAAAGTTTTTCAATGTCAGTTGTGCGGTCGTTATGCGGTTCTCAGAATTGTTATGCGGCCGCATAATGGATCGCACATTCTTCTCTTTAGTTGGTCAAAATAGCTACTTCAGTTTGCGGTGATTATGCGATCCGCATTGTACTTCTGTGGTCGCATACTTGTAGCATTCCTACTCTTTTGTGGCTTTTTTACTTCTTTTCCATGTGTTTGGGTCTTTAAGTCTCATGCACAACAAAACACCAAAACTTTATAAGATTCAACTACAAATGCAATTAAAGACGAGCTAAAGTCTTTGTAATTGATATCAAAAGTGTCGAAATTCTTCGGCACATCAACACCCCCAACTTAAACTCTTGCTTGTCCTCAAGCAACTAAAATGAAATTATCATATCCTATACTACTTCTATTTTCGACATATCACAAAAAATAGTATTGACTGTAAATGGAGTTAACAAGCATGTAAGTTCTTTTATTTACCCTTCATGGAGGACAACTATCATTTAACAATTTGACTAATCAACCTGTGAACTTTGAGGATCAACCAAAATAACAAAATGCTACTCACAGCTAAGTGTGTACTTGTATTCTACTTCAAGAACCTAACTTCTGCTAAATCTTGCAATTCATGCGCGCTCACAACAAAGAAAATCCCCAACTCACACATATGTACAGGGGATCCAATTAAAACATTCTTGCACTCGGAACGAAAGCGACACGCTACAAGTATCAGTCCATATGCTTGCCCTTATTTTAACTTGCTGCTATCTCAGGAAAGAATGGTTGTACATCACCAATGACTTTTCATGGGTTATAATGTAGGCTTCGGGACTGGTTGGTTGAATATTTGGGAATGTAGTGGTTATACCCTCCTTGAACTCTACATACATTTTTCTTCTTTACTATATAGAACTTATTGACCTCGAGTAACCGACATAGAACCACCTCAAAGTATTTCTTCAGTTTCACAAGACTCCACTCTTTTTCTCTTCTCTCTCTCTTTTTTTTTTTTTAATTTTTTAAATTTTTTTTTAAAAAATTGCTTTTCTTTTTGGAGCTTGAGTTTCTTTATATAGACAACTTTGAGGTTGTTGTTTTTTTTATTATACAAACAGTAATAAACCTAACCAATTTCCACTTTATACCGGCACCCCCAACTTAAGCTTTTAGCCTCATTCTGACTCGTTCAAGGAGGTATGGGTTCAAAATAAGGAATTATTTCACAAAAGAGTTAAAGGTTTGTAATGTGGCAGCCAATAAAAGGTTAAAGGCTCAACGAGGGTAACTAGGGTAATTGATGTAGCAGGGAGGTCAATTTGGTCTAAACTAGCTAGTAGTCACAAAGAGAGCCTAAGATCATTTTAGCACCCAATCATAACCTCAGAGTTTTACAAAGAAACCAACCGGTCAAGTTCTTGACATTACAAGTTAAGCATATGCATTATTTATACAAATCCTCACTCACTCATAACGCATGAAATGTTCAACTCAACATAGTTTCAGCCCTCAAGTGAATGCAAGGCAACTCAAAACTTTCATCTCAAGATATGTAAGATTCTAAGTAAGCATAAAGTCAAAGAGAGAGCCTCAAGTTCACAAGAATGAGTAACCATTACCATTTTTTTTAGATATATACAAAAGAAGGAAGCGTATCATTTATTTACAAAAATTCATTACATGCTTGAAGCTAGAACAATCAACACCTAACAAGTCAAAACATTTCACGCTACTGCCGTGGTTCTACTGTTATACCCTTGGAAAAGAACCCGGCGAAGAAAAACCAAGGGGAATTTATTGTTAACTATCAATCTATACAACTACAGTAAGCAGTTTACGTACAATTTTTCACACCAAAATATGACTACCCCACCCCAACCAAAAAGCATGCACATTCTCTTGAACATCCGGGGTAGCTGTGGAGTCAACTGCTGGCACTATGGCAGCAATAGGTGGAACCTTGGACTGTACGGTGGTCCCCAAGGCTGGAGAAGGAAGCTCCACCTACTGTGAGGCTGGGTCTAGGACCTGGGAGCTGCTAGCCTCTCCCAGTGAAGGCTGAGTGGTCGATGGATGTGCCTTGGCGACCATGTCTGCAAGAGAATGTGTAATTGCTGTATACACGACTGCTTCCTCTTCATCCTGTGCATCTGTAGAAGCAGCCACTTGCTTACCCTTGTCGTCCTGCTGACCCTCAGTCTCCTCTACCAATGCATTCTCATCGATTTCCTCATCATCAGTATCACCCTCATCAGACTCCCTTTTCGTCTCTCTGGATCCCTCATCTGAAGGACTGTCAATGTGTACAATGGAAGCTGGAGCCTTTGATGTCTCAACACCTTGTGCCTCCGGAGCTATCGTAATGTTTGTGAAATCGAACTCCAAGCCCGGAATGGAGGTATCAGTACCCTGCTCGCCTTCTTTCTAGAGAAAAAAAGTTAAAGTCAAACTCTAAGTTCTGCATCTTATGCACCTCTGCTTTCAGCTCATCGACATCTTTCCTGAGCAGAGGCATATCTCCGACTTCACCTCGCTCAACCTTCTCAAGACGCACTTCAAAGTGCTTCATCACTTCTATGGGGATCAAAGCAAGCCAAAAATAAACATCACCTCCATTCTCATGCTTGATCACTGCTCTATGTAAATCTCTGGGTGTGCCTCCTATCCCAAAACATGATCGACTTGATAGAGCTCTTTGAGATATTGACATCACTCAGATCAATGATGTAGTAGACAAGAAAATGGATAATCAACCAGATACTGCACTCCCTTATCCACAAGACTCAGCAGCAGCTCGTTTCCTCCCACGAACGAGTAGTGATCATGTTGAAAGAGACTTCTTTGGTTCCATTCCTGTTAATGAAACAATGTGAGATTGGGTGAAATACCATAGGAATCACATTGAAAGAAAATGAATGAAGCAAGTATCTTTTGCGGTGGGTTATGCGATCATATAACAACTATGAGAACCGCAAACCCAATGTATATTTACAACACCCTCAAGGAAAAACAATTATGCAATCGCAAAAACGGGCCGCAGACTATGTTATCCGACCGCAAAGTGGTCGCATTTCCGCTCATTAAATGGGCAATTTATCTGACTCTGTCTGCGGGAACTATGCAGTCCGCAAAACTTGTTTGTGATGGCAAACCCCATTGCATAACCATTTTTCATCAGGCCATCCAATTTTCCATTTGCGACAAGATTGCGGACTGCAAACCAATTATGCGGGCTGAAAAGATCGTCTTCTTCAGTTTAAACATGCTCATCTCACTCAAAAATTTCTCACCTCACTCAGACACAGATTTCCTAATATCCATTTTGAGAATTTTCCCACAAATTACCCACCCAGCTCCCCACAACATAGGTTTGAGAGGAAGGGGGATGAAAGGAATTCAAGTAATTCCTAGTTATGCAACACATCCATGAGACAAACCTACTCTCAACCAATTTCCTCACCCTAATATCAACATTAATCAGAGGGAAATGGGGAATCAGGGGAAACAACCATGGGAACTCAGACATGAGGAAGAAGCATGCAACACAACCACGCGAAAGAGGGAAGAGAATCACATACCAGATGTCTGAGCAAGATAATGTGAACGAGGCCAGTTATCGATAAAAGTCTGATTCTCTTTTTGTGATTGTGTGTGTTTTTCGTCTTTTCGTCTTTTCTTCTCCTTGATTCTTTTTGTTTTGGATTTTGATCGTGTTATGCAATGCTTGTGTGTGAGTGATAGTGAGGGTGAGACTAGTATGCGAAAGGTTTTAGGGTTTTGTACCTGTGCATTTTGCAGCGGCCAAGTGAGTCGCATATGTGTTATGCGATGGATTAATGTTCACCTCGCTCAACCTTACTGTGTGATACGTTCATCGATCGCATAGTTGTTATGCGGGCCGAAGAAGTAAAAATCTTATCGCATTTTTGAGGACCCAATTTGTATTTTTTCTGCATGTGTCTGCGACGACTATGCGGTTCGCAAAGTCATTATGCGACAGCATAGTTGCCGCAAACCACAGACCCTTCTTTCCTTCATTTACATGAGCACGTGCACCCTGTTCATGGTATTTTGGACTACCTGCATTCTAACACACACGTCAACCTTCTCAACATTATAAACAATACCTACATAAATGAAAAGCTAACAAAAGAGTGTTATGACACATGGGTTGTCTCCCAAGAAGCGCTTGATTTAACGTCGTGACACGACGATGTTGACCCCTTTGGGATATTTGATGGTGGGGCTATTTTTGGACTATCCTTTAGAGCAAACTGCTATATCGAATGCCTTTATCCTGTGGTACCGAGGTAATGCTTGACTCGTTGACCATTCACTTTGAAAGTTCGAGTTCCATCCTCCGACTCCAATTTAATAGCACCATAGGGGGGACACACTCACAACGTTGAACGGGCCAAACCATCTGGAATTGAGTTTGCCCAGAAATAACTTAAGTCTTGAGTTTAAGAGTAAGACCAAGTCACCGAAATTGAATTCCCACTTCAAGATCTTCTTATCATGCACAAACTTTATTCTCTCCTTATACATGGCTACACTATCATAGGCATGGAGACGCAATTCTTCCATCTCATTGAGTTATGCCATTCTTAGGTTGGCAGCTTCGGCCCGGTCAAGATTCAACTTTTTCAGAGCCTACATGGCTTTGTGTTCGAGCTCTATTAGTAAGTAACATGTTAGAGAGACAGAGTCTCTGAGCCAAAAAGAGGTGGCCTTATTTTCCTTTGTTTCACCTTTGAAACTCCAAGTCAGCCTAATATCCATTCCTTTAGGAATAGTAGTCCTAAGTGCTTCCGGGACTGATAAGAATGGGGAGGGTAATAGCATGCAATAGTTGTCGAGACCAATCCGCACTTTAGTACCTTAAACGAGGTGGAAAAGGGGTAGATATGGATATGATAACCGGTGCACTAATACCACGTGTGATTACCGGAAATTTCATTGATGTGATCCATATTATAAATAAACCTAGGACCCCCTTCCTTTATTGCCTTTTCTTTAAAAGCATCATAACTCCTTTTCAAAATCAGCCTTGTAATTGCTCTTTCAAACTTTGTTTACTTTCAAATAGCTGTGTATCAAAATCCGCTCTTATTTGAGCCTTATCTGTTTACATGTTAATTGAACCGAATTCACAAAGAACTATCTGGCCGGTAACCACACCAGTGGATCATGAGAGGCACCTAACACCTTCCCCTTAGGATAATTTCAAGCCCTTACCCTATCTCTGGTTGTCAAGCGAACTTAGAAATAAACCTTGAAGGTGTCCTAATGTACCATAAATCATTAGGTGGCCACTCTTCAGAAATGCAAAATCCAAATTCCCAAAAGGAATGAGTTTTCTTATACCCAAAATGTCATTAACCCGATTATGCCGACGCGAGGAGGGGAAAAGGGGGGCGCGACAGCATGACGACTATGCTGGGGACAATTAGGCTTTTACCATTTTAGATTGTACTTGTGAATTTGTAATTTCCCTTTATATGCAATTACATGTTTAAATTCCTTTAAGCATTTAATTTCTTTTACAAGGAAAAACTGACTCATCTTCTTCTTTTCTTTTCTTTATTGCTACTGTACTGTTATAAACTATTGTATTTACTGCTTTCTTAAACATACAAATACGTGAAAACATTCTTTAATTGTTTCATAATCATGCTCAGCATCATATTCCACTCATGCCAAAAAAATACCATAGAAACGCTTATAATGAGTGGTTCCGCTCTTCCTATATCATTATTTGCTAAATTCGGAAAGGCATATTTGCGGTAAAATCAGTCGATCAATGGTGTAGTCGACAGTTCCATGCCTTCCCCTTGAATTGTCCACTCAAGGGTACCAGTCTAAAACCCTATAGAAACCTTACTCTGTTTAAACTGCGCATGCATCATGGTCAAACCTAGTAGGGTCAGTTATGCTGTCCACATAATGATCCATTAAGATAGCCATGTCCAAAATCCACTGGGTTTCCCTAAACCCAAACGAACGTCATCACGTTCTGTACATTTGTTTGGAGAACTAGGATGTGCATGCTAACTGTTGGTATTAACTAGTCGAATCTGGTGGGGTTAATTAAGGATCTAACCTTATTTTCCTTGCAAAAATATGAGGCAGAAAGTCCCTAGATTCGACATGGTAACCAATATCCATCCAAGGTTACTAAGATGGTGGAAAGATCTTCACTCTGGTGATCAAACACTCGTTCGAAAATATATAGGAAATCTACCGTCACTTTTGGAGATTCAACCTAACAACAAAATCATATAAGCTGGTACACCATTTTGGGATTGTGAAATGGCTATATTCCGCTTTGGGGATACTGAAATGACACCACTGTTAGGAGTGATAGGAGGTTTAGCCGGCCTAGTCTGGGAGACTCCGGGTCATCCAGTATGTTGACTTTTTAAATCCAGATAAGGTTTGAAACACGCTCCAAGACAATGGAATACCAAGTTAACAAAAGCCTTATTGGGGTATGCATTTCAGCAAAGTCGGTTTGATCATTCTTTTTTCTTCAAGAAGACTTCAGAAGGCATCAATAACGTGTTAGTGTATGTTGATGATATGCTTATCACGAAAGACAGTCTCGACTTGATGCAAAATACCAAAACTGCTATATAGATGGCTTTCAAAATGAAATACCTAGGTGAGCTAAAGTATTTTTTAGGCATTGAATTTGCCAGGTCCAAACAAGAAATCCTAATGCACCAAAGGAAGTATACACTAGAGCTTATTTTTGAACTTCAGAAGGCATCAATAACGTGTTAGTGTATGTTGATGATATGCTTATCACGAAAGACAGTCTCGACTTGATGCAAAATACCAAAACTGCTATATAGATGGCTTTCAAAATGAAATACCTAGGTGAGCTAAAGTATTTTTTAGGCATTGAATTTGCCAGGTCCAAACAAGAAATCCTAATGCACCAAAGGAAGTATACACTAGAGCTTATTTTTGAAACTGGACTAGGAGGTGCTAAACCTACTATCACACTCTAGATTACAATATAAAGCGCACAACAAAGGAATATGATGACTGTATCAAGATTTCTAAATCAGACACATTCACTGATGATAAAGAACCGGAGGATCACACTCCTTATCAAAGTTTGATAGGTAAGTTGTTTTACGTTACTATGACTCGACTTGATATATCTCTTAGTGTTTAGACTCTCAGTAAGTTCCTTAAAAATCCTAAAAAGTCTCACATGGAAGCTGCACTTAGAATTGTAAGATATCTGAAAAAACAGCCTGACCAAGGTATTCTACTATCTAGTAACATCAGCAATACGGTCATGTGAGTTTTTTATGTTGATTGGGCTTCCTACCCACATATAAGAAAATCTGTTACAGGTTATATGATTAAACTTGGAGATTCTTTAGTTTCCTGATAATCTAATTAAGAAGCAAACAACTGTATCAAGAAGCTCAACATAAGCTGAATATAGAAGCATTGCTACCACAGTTGCAGAACTAATCTGGATGATTGGCTTACTAAAAAAAGTTGATTTTCAGATCAAACTACCTGTGGATATTTACAGTGATAATAAAGCTGCTATGCAGACTGCAGCCAATCGAGTATATCATGAGAGGACCAAACACATCAAAATTGATTGTCACTTCATTCGAGAAAAAAATACTACAAGGACTAATCACAACTAAGTACATTCCAACCAAAGAACAACCGGCAGACCTCTTAACTTAGGGGCTCAACAAAGTCCAACATGAATACCTTAGCTCCGAGCTAGGAGTTTACAATGTTTTTGCACTACCTAGGTTGAGGGTGAGAGTAGAAAAAGGTATTACATAACAAGGAAAAAGGGTTTACTTTAGTCATTGCTTATTGTATCTGTTAATAATTAAGTTAGTTATAAGTTAGTTAGGATGTTAAGTATTAGTTAATTCCTATCTCAGTAACTATAGACTTTATATATAGGACTTGTACTTTCATTTCTTCTTTAAGATGAATGACATAAGATCATCTCCTTCCTCCTCTACGTCTTCTTCTTTCTTCTATCTCTATAAAGTCTATGCATTTCTCTGTAATTGCATTAATAATTTCAAAAACTTGATAAGGTTAAAGCATATGAAAGGGTGGATTGAGATTTCATTCTTGCTACGTTGAGGAGGTTTGGCGTTGCTGAATCATGGGAAGACATTGTGTGGAGGTTCATATCTAATAATTGGTAATCTCGCGAAAGTAGTATTTTAATGCTAGCAATGTATGTCAATTCGTGTGGCATAATAGTGAAACAGCCCGTCGATAGGGTGACGATGGAATGTCATGCCATACGTATGGTGCACTATCACATATGTCATTGACTTTATCAAATCCCCAATTAAGAAAATGATACGTTACGCCATGAAAGGTTTTGTGGCACACGTTTAAGCTTTCTAAATACATGATTGATTTTACAAACGTTTATGATGATTAAATGTTTCTTAATGATTTGAAATGCATCTCTATCGCATATTGTTTCTTTTAAGTACTTCTTGTCCCGTTCTTGTAAAGGTAGAGCGAATGTTTTCGATAGACCCCTGCTCAATGTAAAAAGGAAAATAATCAGAAATAATTGGTAACAATAATGAGATAAGGTGATAGAGAGATAGAATAATCGAAGCAAATGAACTAACAAATAGCAAAAGAAATCGGATAAGAAACTACGAACATACAAGACTGATATTAATGCAACTGGCCTAAAAAGGAGATACACACGCCTCTATGCTAACTTTCTACCCTAACCACAACCTGCACAACGTCCTATCAAGGGTCATATCCTCAATAAGCTGAAACTATTAGCTGAAATTGCACCATATCATGTCTAATCACCTCTCCCCAAATTATATATGCAGGAAATATAACAAAATAACAAAATATAGGTTGATATCATTAAGAGCAAACCATACACTAGAACAATTTACACTTTGGCAAAATGATATTTGCTCATGCAGTAGGCAGCATCTGCTCTTAGTTTTGGGTAGACAGGCCATTCTGTCATTTATTCGTCTCACACATTATTGGGAACTGCATAACTTTTATTTTTCGCATACATCATAGCAGTAATCACAAAAAGATGCAATACGATGATGAAAATATGATGATCGTTGATCAGCAGAAGTAGCAATAGCAAGCGGGACCTCGCCAATTCCAGTGACAGCCTCCACCAACAGCATGCTCATCGTTGATGCATCGATCGGTACAGCCATCAGTCTCTACCACGCAAGGATCCAAATATGTTCTGCTCAGCCTTTCACAACCATATGCTTCTGCTATTTGCATATCTGCGTACAAGAGAAAGTAACAACTCAAAAGTTTACGATAATATTACAAAGAGTGCATTTTTAACGATGACGCATTGGTCTTTCAAATCCTAACGTTGATGGAGAAATAGGGGGAAGCCCGATGCATGAAGCATCCCATGAACAGGGTTTTCAGGGAAGGGCCCCGCATGCGCCCAATTGGGGTGTAACTAGGCAGTCTACCCTAATGCAAGCATAAGAGACTGATTTCATAGCTCGATCCAGTGACCTATATATAATAGGTCGCACAGAGTCAACTTTACCGTTGATAGAGAAATCAGAACGAACATTTATTTAACTTTAATACCGAACAATTTTATAGCTGATAGAGTTATGTACCTATGGTTTATAGTTTATTGGCTTACTCACCAGTTGATGCAACGAGGAAGCAAACGAAGAGAGCAAGAAAGGCAGCATAGAGAGACTTGTCCATATTTCTGAATTATGTTTCTTAATTATTAATTTGTGACTAAGCGAGGATTTAACTTTCACATTTTATAGAGAAAGGAAGAGAGGGAAACAATGTGTTGAACATATAAGGAAATACACTGGTTTAGAGTTCTACACCATTGGAAATAGCGGAAGAATGCATGTTTTTACTTTAATGTCTTATAGTAAAATACACTGGTTTACATACAAGGAAATATATTGGTTTACATGACAATTATCTATTTTTTCTTGCTAAAACACATCGATAAGGTCAATCTGTTGTTAGATTATAATATTCTACACGTGACTAATTTGTTTAATTTTCCGTAGTTATCCAAAAGCTTGTCTCTCATATTTTTAACGTATATTTCCTCATATCCAAAAGTTAGGATGAATTACCAAAAAATCTACTAGGTATTCCTTTTTTTTTCTTTTTGGAAAAATTTGAATACAAACTTTTTGGATATGATATATGTGCATATGACAAATCAATTAAAAATGTGCAAGACAAAATATTCTGCGTTAACTTCTGGAGAATCAAACATGCTACTCACATGTGTGTCACCATTAATTTTAATGAAAACAGATTTGCCTTTAGCTGATGCGTTTTAGCAAAAAAACAAATATATATTCATCTAAATTTTCCTATATGATATCAAAGTAAAAAACATACTTCCGCTACTCCCAATGGTATAGGATTCAAAACCTGTGTATTTCCTTGCTAGTTTCACTGAGACATTATATTGTTACCTTCTGATTTATTATCTCTATAAAATGTGACAGTTAAGTCCTCATTTAGTCACAATTCAGAAATATGGCTAAGTCTCAAGTTCACTACACTGCCTTTCTTGCTTTCTTCTTTTGCTTCCTTATTGCATCAACTGGTGAGTACCCGACAAAACCATAAATTCCAGAAAACACTATCAGTTCTAACATAGGGTTTTTGAACATAATTAATACTCACTTCGTATCTGATTGGACACGAAGTTATTAAGTACTAATAAATTTGAAATTATAGTCCTAACTAAGTCATAACATTTATTTGACTATGATTCCTCTTAAACTTGTGTTCTTAAACATTACTCCATCCGTTCCAATTTATGATGCAGATTAAGAGTGTCAAATGATCGATTTCTTCCTTGACTGAAATTTCTTCATGCCTTTTAAATATTTTAAATTATTAATCATTGTGATTTATAGTACTATTTATGCAGTTTTTAAATAAGAAAACATTATTTCAAAAAACTAAAAAATTTCATACCCAAATGGACGATCGAATTTAAGAAGTTTGAATTTCGAAAAGCAAAAGTGTCACATAAATTGGGATATAGGGAGTAATAATATTTGTATTGCTATATAAAATTCTCATTGAGGTTAAAATTGAAAACAATAACAACATAATCAGTGTAATCCCATAAGTGGAGTCTGAGGACTGGGGAAGGGCCGGACCACAAGGGTCTATTGTACATAGTCTTAAAATTGAAAGTATAAATTAAATTATTTTTAAATTTAAAAAGGGGTTATTTTTTTTTAAAAATTAAAAAAAAAATAGAATCACTTAAACCTGAACAGAGGGAGTACTTCTTTTTGTTTTCTTTATCAATAAGCTCCAAAATATGAATTAAGTTAATGAGGAAACTTGCATGAACTAAGAGAATGCAGGGAAATCCATTGTAATATTATCATAAAACTTTTGAGGTGTTGCTTTCTCTTCTTTGCAGATATGCAAAAACCAGAAGCATTGGGTTGTGAAAAGCTGAGCAAAACATGGTCTGGCCAATGCCTTAGTTCTGAGGGCTGTAACAAACAATGCATCAATAAGGAGGAAGCTATTTTTGGAGCATGTCGTTGGGATTGGATTAGTACGGATTGCTATTGCTACTTCTGCTGATCAAGAATCATCATATATCATCAACATGAATAATATGTATCTGAAAAATAAAAGTTATGGAGTCCCTAATAATCTGTGAGATTAATAAAACACTTGAGCAAATATCATTTCACAACAATATATATGTTTAACCAAAAAATGGACTTTCGGTCAAAGCTTTATATTTAGAAGAACTCGGGTTATTGATAATAAAAAATGAGCAAAAGAAATTGACTTTGATAACAATAAGATAGATAGCAGAAAATGAATCAATGTATCCCAATAATATTTTTGCCGTGTCCCTACAAATGATTAGTCTTCTCCGTTTTATAGCTATTTTTAAGTTATACGTTTTGCCTTTATCATAATTAGGTCATTGTGGACGATTAAAGGCATTAAATGCTACGTTACATAATCATTGTAATTTAATATAAATTCTCTAACACTTCCAGTATTTAATGCTTATTAAATAGTGTATCTGGGCTCTCATGTGCTGTCAGATTCATTCTTCTCAGCTTTTAGACTCAAATAGGTACGAGCGTCGAGTCTTTTTGAATATCATCTCGTTCCTCTTCTTGTGCTTCCGCTCGTATCTGTTGCAACTCATGCCTCCTTGCTTACCATCATTCTTTGACCAGCCTTCGTGTCATGACACGTCATCTTTCAATCACTTCGATATGTAAACTCAATTTTTCCCAATACAAATAGTCCCCCACTTGTCATATATTCATCAATTGAATATTTGGGAAGTGAATTTTATTAAAGCGAGAATATATGCCGCCATTAATTCTATAATAGATTTGACGCTTCAATTATCACTTCCATTTAATACTCATTACACATGGTACCCTTTCATTGGCTCTGCAGTTTTGCAGCGCTTTTTAAGGCTTTTTTACGGCTTCACTAAACACGAAGCGACAGTTCTCATTATGACATTTCCATCATTGCACCTTTTGCTTCGACGGTTGCTTCTTAGTATAAATATAGTTCTTATTTTTGTCTTTCTCACATAAAGTTTAAAGCTTTCAGAATATTCAATTCTTGTTCTTCACCTTCCTCGTACTTCCATGGATTCACCAAACCCTAACCCTAGGAAAGTCCCCATAGTTGATAACTTTCCTCCTGTCCCTAATTGGAGTAGAAGAGGAGGTTGTAGACTACGTAATTTAGGGTCTTCATCCATACGTGGTTCTTCTCTTCCTTCATCCTGTTCTGGCCTTTCTTCTAGAACCAGAGGTTCTCTTTCACATAGATCTTCCTCTAGAGGTAAGGAATCCTTTGAACCTCTTCGTGAACCTCTAGTAGAGGAGATAGTTCTCGCGGAATTATCTTTCTATAATGATAGAGAGTCTCTTAGAAATCAAGTATCTTCTTTAGATCGTGATGATAGTTACCCAACTCATATCACTGAAGGTCTGATTTCTTTAGTTCGTAATAACTACTATTGGAGTCATGACTTCCCCATCATAATTCCTAATGCGAAGCAAAGAATCACCTCTTATTTGACGAGATTTTTCTTTGTTTATACATATCCTTTCACCTTAGGATTAAAACCTGCTATTGACCCTGTCATCCTAGAATTCTGTCTTTTTTTTTACGTATGTTTAGGTCAGACTGGCCCTATAGTGTGGAGGGTTGTTGCCTATTTGAAGCATTTGACCAATATGGCCGATGTGCCTTTTACTTTCTCCCATCTAATTCATCTTTACTCCCCCCCCAGATTCTTTCGCAATGGTGTTTTCACTCTAGTAGCAAGGAGCAAAAGAGTTCTGGTTAGTCGAAAGGATGACAGAGACCGTGGCCGGGATGTCCGATTTGTTGCTGCCCCACCGTTGGTTTGGTGGGTGATGGAAATGTTCCCTTCCCCGAGAGGTAGAATTTTGCACGTGAGTAATTTTCTCGTACCCTTTTCCCCTCAATTTTGATGATTATTTATTCTATTTTTCCTTTTCTTTTTTAGCAACCATGGGAGTTGTGGACGATGTTCCCAATTTCCGTGTTTGGGTAGGAAAGTTGTCGAATACTGCCCCAATGGAGGGTAGATCTTGGAAGACTCTTTCTCAATGATTTGGTTGGAAAGTGAAAACTCACAGTAAGAGTTTTTTATTTCACATATTGCTTTTTTCTGAACTTATTTTAATCCTTTTTTTAGGATTTTCAGTTCGTGGGATTAGTGCCGAGGCGGTCGTGGCTTCTCGTATTTCTTTGGAAAGGGCCCAAAAAATAATTTTGGGCTTTTCATCGAAAAGAAAAGCCATCGATGACCAAGGCTCTGGAGAAGAGGAAGATGGGGGTTCCTTGATAACAAAGCCACTGGCTTGTAGACGTATTATCTCTGATGATGAAGCATCCCCCCGCCGTTATATTTCTCTTACCGAGTCTGTTGAATCCCCGGTGGTGATCCCTGATGATGTTGGTGATGTTCCCACTGCTGCTCATGATTCTATTGAGCAGATTTTTAACCGCGGGTTTGGTAGTGAAGATTTTGGTCCGGTTTCTGATGAAGCACCCCTGGCTTCTTTTTTTACTTTCGTTCATGTGACTCCTTCTTTGCCGATCAAGGCTGTTTCCATTCCTCCCCAGACTATTTTTATTGCTTCTACTGTTCCTCCTTCAACGATTCCCCCTCCACCTATTCATCATACTGAGGTTGGTTCCTCAAGTGGAGGTATTGCTATGAGGCAAGTCACCATTGAAGTTCCTGCTAAGGGTAATCTTTTAAGGAAATCAAGTAAAGCAGACGTGTGGCTAAAGACTTTGATTGGTCCAGTTGAAAGAACTAAGCTTGATATGCAAAGTTCTTTGACCTTGATGAATGACATAGTGCATGCTTCTTTAAAGGTACCCCTTTTTCAAGCTTTACTTTATCCTTATCCTATTTTCAAAGTTCTTATCTCCCCTTTTCTTTTTTGTTTAGGTCAATTTAATTGTCACGGAGATAATGAAAAGAGTTACCCTTTTAGAGCAATTAGTGTATGACTATCAAATGGAGACGGATAATTGGAAGGAACAGTGTGACGGTCTTAAAATTGATGTGGAAACCTTAGAAGAAAGCAAAAGTACCTTGGAGCAGCAGGTAAGGGCCTTAACTTCAGAGCTGGCAGTTGTAAAAGCTTCCTCAAGTCAAGGAGGTAAAGAGAAGTTGCGTCTTGAAACCTCTTTTTCTGAGCAGCTTTCGAAGGCCAATGAGGATATTAGAGAGTTGAAGGCTCTCTTGGGTGAAAAAGAAGCATATGCTGGTGAATTCGTGCAAACACTGACTCAAACTCAAGAAGACCTCCGGGAATCTTCTGATAAGGTTCGCTTTCCAGAGAGTTCTCATGCTGCTCTCCAAGCTTCTCATGAATCTGCCTTGGCTGAAATGAAAAGTTAAGAAATGAAATTACTGACTGGGAAAGAGATTACGAAATCATTGAAGATAAGACTGCCATTGAAGTGAGTTGGGCGTTTTTAAATTTTCGCCATGATACCCTCGTTGAAGTTATCCAGGAGAATTTTAACTTGGAATCTGAGTTAGCCAAGATTAAAGAGGCTCTCGAGAAGACTCAGCAGAACCAAGATTTTTCTTCTCCCATGGCTGAAGCTTCTGAAAATGTTGAAGATGATACGGGTGTCCCCACTCCTTCAAGTCAAGTTGAGCCCACTGCTGTTGATGTCCCTGCTTCGGTTCCTTCAAGTTCTCAGTGAAAAGTTTGATTTCCTTTGTTGTTTTTTTTTCTTTGTGGTTGTAACCCTTGGTCTTTTTAAAGGTTTGTGGAAAACGTTAAGTCCCCAAACCTTTTATGGGGTACTACAACTTTTTGGTTTATGACTAAGTTCATACTTAGTCTAAACTTTTTTTAATATTATGAAGTTTCCGTTGTTGTTTAAACTTTTATTTTGTTTATTCTTGCCTTTATTTTTTAGGACATACTAAATAACTTGCATTTTTATTTTGTAAAATGCTTTCTTTTTCTCATGAATGTATTAAACCAATCATGAATTATAAAAGAGAGCCCTTGTATATTCGACACTTAATGAAGAAGACGTCTCAACTTCATAATAGTGTTAACATACGACAAAAGAAATAGGAATACACATGTTTCTTGAAATAACTTTGACAAGTTTTTATTTGAATTTGTCAAGTTTTAAGTAACGCTTTACATTTATTTAAATAACATATTATATCTTTTTCGTAACTGTTTTTCTCACAACAGATTTTTGAAAAGAAAGAATAAAATACAATGTTTTTATGTAATAACCCATTTTAGTACATGTACTTTAAATACAAGGCTTTTATTTATAACATGTTCCGGTACATTGCCTTTAACTTAACTATGGTAAGGTTTTGTCTTGGCCTTGGCTCGTGACAATCTTTCATTGGCTTTTGCTCTGCGCTTGACTCTTTCAGTGAGTTAATTTTTTAAGCTTGAACTTTTGATTGCTTCTCAATCTTCTTTGTCTTATTTATACATTTTTCCTACGTATATATCACGTAGTCCCTTAAGTGTTTGAGCGTTGAAGCATGAAATCTCGAGCACTTGATTGTTCCTCTCATCTGGTCCTTTCCCTGAAAAGGACAAACACACGGGACTCGGAGATGCTATTATAGATGATAATTGCTTAACCCGTCTGAATTTCTATCAGAATAGTTATAACCCTAGACCGGAAATTTTAATTTATTCCACGTGCCTTGCAGGTCGTGATTCATCATTTAGTACGGGTTAGCTTTTTGCCTATCATCTAAAATCGTTAGTAAAACTTTAACAATTCAAAAATAGAATTTTAAAATTAAGATACCAGACCTTGGGTATTCTTTTAGAAATAATATCTCTACAGGTGAACGGCATTCCAATGTGAAGGTAATATCTTGCCATCCATAGTCTCCAGCTCGTATGCTCCTTTTCCCGCAACATCATGAATCCTGTAAGGTCCTTCCTAAATTGGACTTAATTTTCCCGCATTAGCCGTCTTCGTGGATTGAAAAACTTTCTTGAGTACAAAGTCCCCAATCTTGAAGTATCTTAATCGTGCCTTTCGATTTTAATATTGTTCGATGACTTATTTTTGTGCTGTCAGTATTATCAATGTTGTTTCTCTTATTCCTTCAAGCAAGTCAAGGTTTATGCGCATTTACTCTTCATTAGTCTCTGCTGACATTTGCGTATACCTCGTGCTTGGTTCCCCTATCTCAACCGGAATTAAAGTTTCAGCCCCGTACACCAATGAGATCTGTGCTTATTTTCGTTGTTGTGCGATATGCCTATAAAACACCAGGTAGCACTTCTGGCCAATTGCCTTTAGATTCTTCTAATCATTTATTCAAATTGTTGATACTGACTTTTTTTGGTTATTCAGCTTGTCCATTACCTACCGGATGGTAAGGCGTGGACGTAATCCTTTTGATTATCCAGCTTTGTTAAAATTCTGTGATTTGAGCGCTTATAAATTGTGGGCCGTTATCATACACGATTTTCTTTGGTACACCGAATTGACATATGATATTTCGCCAAATGAAATATCTGACTTCATTTTCCCGTACCTGTTTAAATGCTCCTGCTTCTACTCATTTATTAAAGTAATCAGTGAGTACAAGTAGGAATTTTGCCTATCCCTTTGCTTATGGTAATGGTCCCGCGATATCCATTCCCCACTTCATAAAAGGTCATGGTGCAATAACCGGATGTAATAGTTTCGCAGGTGTATGCATATTGTTTCCATATCTTTGGCACTTATCACATTTAGCCACGAAATTCTCTGCTTCTTCTTCCATTTTAGGCCAATAATAGCCTATTCTAATCATGGTTCTTACTAGTGATCTTCCTCCTGCGTGATTTCCACAATGCCCCTCGTGTATCTCTCTCATTACATATTCTATTTGAGAAGGTCTAAGGCATCTTTCTAAGGGGCTACCGAACATTTTTCGATAAAGATTACCTTGCTTTCAACAATATCGTGCAGCTTTTTTCCGAAGTGCATGGGCTTTTTTGTTATCTTCAGGGACGGTACCATACTGCAAAAAAACGACAATCTCTTTTCTCCAAACCTAGGTTAAGTTATTGAAATTTACTTATTTTTTCCTGGATCGAGTATTGAATGAAACAAATGAATTACAGAAGCATTTTCATTGCTTGCCACGTCTGCCGCAGATGCGAGATTGGCTAAGGCATCTGCTTCGATATTTTCATCTCTTGGTATTTGTCTAGGTTTGAAATTGTCTAATCAAATCCCGTACCTTTTTTAAATATTGCTACGTTCGTGCCTCCCTGGCTATATAAGTCCCTATCATTTGGTTAACCACGAGCTATGAATCGCTTTTAATTACAATTTGATTAATGCCAAGTTCTCGAGCCAGTTCCAAACCTGCAATCACAACTTCATACTCTGCCTCATTGTTAGTTATAGTATGGCATTTTATGGCCTGACGAATGGTTTCACCTGTAGGTGGCACCAAAACAATTACTAAACCTGCTCCCTTCACATAGATAAGCCATCAACAAACAAGGTCCAAATTCTTGGATTAGACCCGTTGAACACCTGTAATTTTTTTCTGCTTCTAATTGCATCTCTTGGCTAAAATCAGCCAAAATATCTGCTAACACCTGGGATTTTATCGCGGTTCTGGGATGGTAAGTGATGTCATATTCACTTAATTCTATAGCCCATTTGTCTAATCTACCAGACAACTCATGTTTGTGTAATATATTGCGTAATGGATAAGCAGTTACTAAGGCAATCGGATGACTTTGAAAATAAGGCCTTAGTTTTCTTGAAGCAATGATTGGTGCAAATGCTAGTTTTTCTAATTGAGGATACCGCGTCTCCACATCTAATAATGATTTACTGACATAATAAATTGGAGACTGTTTACCTTGGTCTTCACGAACTAAAACAACACTTACCGCTACTTCTGAGACAGCAAGATAGATGAGCAATCTTTCTCCAACCTTTGGTTTTGCGAGCAACAGTGGATTGGACAGGTATGTCTTCAAATTTTTGAGCGCCTGTTGACACTCCTCAGTCCATTCGAACTGATCTTGCTTTTTAAGAGCTGAAAAGAATTTAAAGCACTTTTCTAATAATTTGGAAATAAATCTCCCAAAGATGCAATTCTTCATGTCAACCTTTGTACTTCTTTTTTATTTGTAAGCACATCAGGGATTTCTTCAATGGCTTTAATCTGCGCTAGATTCACCTCAATACCACGGTTAGAAACAAGAAAACCTAAAAACTTACATATTGCAACACCGAATGCACATTTCTCAGGGTTTAATTTCATATTGAATTTTCGCAAGATCTGAAACGTATCTGATAAGTGCGATATATGATCCCCGAATGATGAGTTTTAACGAGCATATCATCTATATAGAACTCCATAGTTTTTCCCAGGTATTCTTGGAACATTTTGGTCACCAGCCTTTGATACGTTGCACCAACGTTTTTAAGACCAAAAGGCATTACTTTATAGCAGTAAGTCCCCCTGTCTGTTATAAATGAAGTTTTTTCTTCATCTAAAGGATCCATTTTAATTTGGTTATAACCTGAATATGCATCTAAAAAGCTTAACAACTTATGTCCTACAGTAACATCAATTAGTTGATCTATATGTGGTAATGGAAAAGAGTCTTTGGGACAAGCTTTGTTAAGGTCTGTGTAATCTACACAAGCTCACCACTTACCATTCTTTTTTGGTACCACAACAGTATTGGCTAACCAATTAGGATAATTTACCTCGCGGATAGACCCAATTTTTAATAATTTTTGGACCTCATCTTGGATCACCTAATTTTTGAAAGCTCCTTGTTTTCCCATCTTTTGTTTGACAGGTGGATATGAGGGGTCTTCATTTAACTTGTAAGTCATTACCTCCGGTGGTATTCCTGTCATATCAGAATGGGACCAAGCAAAATAATCCACGTTAGTTTTCAAAAATTCAATCAATTTACCTTTCATGTCCTGGCTTAGATTGGCCCCTACGTAGAATTTCCTTTCAGGCCAATGGGTGAATAATACTATAGCCTCCAGCTCTTCAATCGTTGTTTTGATATTTTCATTTTCCTCTCGTTCTTGAATGAAATCAGTCCTTGAGTCCACATCTGTTCGTTCTTGTTCAGTTGAGGTTTGTGTTGTAGTATCCTCAACTGGATTCTGTAACTGCTATTTTTCTTGGTTCCTCGTACTTGAATCTGCCACGATGGATCAGTTGTGTTCTCTTTTATATGTGACGCACACATGCTAAAGTTAAGCAAGAATTGAGAGCAAAATAGCAAGCATTTTGCAAGCAATTCATGTGTGTTTCAAGAGTGCGAACTTAGAGCTACATGAACCAGATATAAGAACCAGTTCCATGTGCCTCTTTTATTCTAGTTCAATTGCAGTAGGGCTTTTGAATTGTACCTTTCAGCTTTCTTAGAAGCAAATTGTATTAGGTACTTGAGTTGTATTGTTCAAGCTAGAGTTAACTTGAAGCTGTCGCAACAACCGGTGGCTGGTTGCTACAAGAGTTACAGGTAATCCTTAGATTTACAAGAGTTTTGTAAGCGTTGTCGTTCAGCTCGGTGATTTAGTGAAGTGTTGGAAAAATACTCTGTGTTTCTCTACTTGTCAAGCGAAAATAGCTTAAGATAAGCTAATTTTCTTAGTTATTAACTGATGCTTCTGGCGGCTACACTACACCCTTTAATCCGTTTTTCTTTCTTATTACTTTTTACGTCTCATTTTAACGATCGCTTTAGTTCTTTTCATGCGCACGAAGAAAATCATAATACAAGGTATATTTTATTATGTTATCCCTATTAAATGCTCTTATAGAATTGAGCAACACTATTAAAAAGAACTACAACTTTTTAAATATATATTAACGACATAGTTGCGAATAATTAGAAGAAAAAAAATAGTCTGGATTTTCTAGAGTAACAATTATTTTGGGACAATCCCTTTAAGCTAAAGCGAGTTAACTTGGGATAGAGGGAGTATCAATTTTTTCTTTGTTTCTCGTTGATAGTTTCTAATAGATTCTTATAAAGCGGTGAATTGCACTCCCCTTTAGTCCTCTTGTGGCAAATATCATTGTAAGATGTCCTAAAGCAAACAATTTTCAGAAAGGACTAAGCATTTCAATATCAAGTTTATATTTTATGAGGTAATTACAGAAAAATGGTGAAGTGATACTAGTTTTATTGTTAAACAGAAAATCAGGTGGTTGCTAGATTAGATTTAGAGAAAACCTTGGAGTTCGCATCTCTTGATGCAGGAGTCAGGAGGAGTGTTTTGTCGTGATCGAAATAACGAGATGTCATACGTAAGCTAATAAAGCAAATATTGACAATGTTAAATTAGATTAAAATTTTATATATATATATATATATATATATATATATATATATATATATATATATATATATATATATATATATATATATAAAAGAAGAAACAACTCAATGATTGGGGCTTCTGTCGTGGGAGTTGATTAGTTGATACTAGAATCAATCAACTTATAATCATCTGATTTTAGGAACATGTTTTAGGTTTTTTGTGAGTTAGTTTTTCTGTTATGAAAGTAGAGTTTTTAGTACTCACTTTGTTTCAATTTGTTTGATTTTTTTCGCAATATCAGGGTCAAATTGACCAATTTTTGGTGTACAAAATGTAAATAAGCAAAAAATATTATTCCACTTTCACAAAAAAAAAATATAAAGAAAAACAAAAGTGTGAAGGCTCTAGAATTGTTTTTTTAAATAAATGCCAAAGAGAAAGTACCAACGGACCTAGTTTTCGCTTCAATCACCTTCAACAAAGAACATAAAACATGTACACCACGAAAATCATAAAGGCAATGAAATTATGAAGATGTTGGTATCATTAAGAGCCAACACCATGCCAGATTTATTTATACTTTGGGAAAATATGTTCTACAAATCTCTCATATTATTTGTAATGACACGGCTGGTTGTTTCCTGAGTTATAGCCCTATTTTTCCCATTTCTGCTTTCTTCTATGTTCTTCAGCTGTGTTTTACCGTATCGTGTTGGTTGATTCAAGTCCGGAGTAGTTTTGGAATGAAATGAGGCACTTAGCCTCCTGTTTAGAACTTTAAGTTGGAAAAGTCAATCGGATATTGACTTATGTGTAAACTATCTCGGATGGGATTTCTGATAGTTCTGTTAGCTCCATTAGGTGATTTTGGACTTAGGAGCGCATCCGGAATGTGATTTGGAAGTCTGTGGTAGCATTAGGCATAATTGACGAAAGTTTGAAATTCGGCAATTTTGGGCCGATAGTGGAAAATTAGATATCAGGATCGGAATGGAATTTTGAAAGTTGGAGTAGGTTCGTAGTGTCATTTGTGATGTGTATGCAAAATTTTAGGTCATTTCAGTGTCATTTGTGAAATTTGGGAGTTTAAAAGTTTTTAGGATTGAATTCGAGGGCGATTTGGTGTTGTGACGTTGTTTTGAGCGATTCGAAGGTTTGACTAAGTTTGAATGATGTTTTGGTATGTTCAGTCGAGGTCCCGAGGGCCTCGGACGAGTTTCAGGTGTTTACGGATCACTATTTGGCCTTAGAAGTTGGAAAACACCTGATATCTGGTGTTTCGAAAGTTGCAGGTCTCGGAACATTTGGAAGTGTTGCCGCGGTAGGAAGTTCGTGGACCGTAGTAGAAGAATGTAGCCGCGGTAGATGTTCGCGGACCGCAAAAGGGAAAGAATTCAGGATTTGCGGCCGTGATGGAAATTCCGCGGACCGCGGTAATAGTTGTGCGGCCTCGGTGAGCAATACGCGGACCGTGGTCTAGATATTCTGAGAGCTATATAAACGAGGTTTAGGGATTTGCTTCACATCTTGGACTTTGAGAGCTCGGTTTCAGGCTAAATTTCAGGAGTTTTTCAAGGAAATCATTAGGGTAAGTGATTCTAATACGGTTTTGGCCAATAATCATGAATATATCATTGATTTCATATTTTGATTAGTAATTTTGGATGGAATTTGGAAAAAAATTGTGGAATTTCATAAAATGAACTTTTGGGATTTGGAAGCCAATTCGAAGTCGGAATTGAGTGAAACTAGTATGGTTAGTCTCGTAACCGAATGGGTTGTTGGATTTTGTGACTTTGGTCGGATTTCGAGACGTGAACCCGGGACCTGACTTTGGAGTTGACTTTTTGACTTTTGGCCTTAAGCTTAGCATTTTCTTATGAGATTGATTCCTTTAGCTTGTGTTGATTGTACAAAATTGCTTATGGCTAGATTTGGAGCATCCAAAGGTCGATTCGAGGGGCAAAGGAATTGCAGAGTAGGAATTTGGCCTGGTTGAGGCAAGTAATGCTTCGAAACTTGGTTCTGAGGGTTCGAAACCCCGAACCATGTGTTATATGATTGTATTGAGGTGACGTACATGCCATGTGACGGGCGTGCACCGTGAGAATTGTGTCCTGGTTCATTCTATGGCATTGCTTAATGACTCGTTCCTGCTGATATCGTTGTTTCTATCATGTAATTAAGTAAATGTGCTGTAAATCATGCTAGATATCGTTTAGGGCTTCACCCGATAATGTTAAGACCCGTTTGGTCGTTCTAACTATCATCTCATAGCTTCATTGATATTATATACTCGGTCATGTTCATCCATATCATATCATGTCTCAATCTCGTTTTTGTTATTTGGCATATCGTATCATTGTTCCAAGCTAGTTTTTATGGCATAGTGAGCCCGCGTGTGTGAGACTGGAGAGTGATGACTGAGTGAGGCCGAGAGCCTGATTGTGACTGACAGTTATGGGATCGGGCTGCACGCCGTAGCTGTAATGTTGATGATTATTATATCGCTTGGGATATAGGAGCTCCTCCGGAGTCTGTAATATACCCCCCAGTAAGCGCGCTTGATTATATCAGGGATGGATCTTCCGTTGGTATGGAGATGGATGTTCTCCATGAGGCTGGATTGGCATGTTTTTCCTTTGTACTAGAGATAGACAGCTAGTGATGTATATGTTTCGGGATGGATATTCCCTAGGCCGTATGAGATATATACAGTACCGAGTGGTTGTGAGGTTACTACCATTATCTAGAGATGGATCTTCTCTATTGTAAGGCCCCGGAAAATTTCGCTAAGTAAATTATGCTTTTGTGGTGCTACGTAGGCTAATTATAATATTTTATGTGCTATTAATATGGTGGACATCAAATGGATTTTTTAAATATGTGTACAAGTCTTATGGTAAGTAATTTGGGGTCCAAGGAAAGGCCTAAGTCTAAGGAAAATTGAAAATGTTCATAATAGGCTAAAATTTCAAATGAGTTCGCACAAGCCCCCACTTTGAACGATAATATATAAATATTTATAAGGTTTTATGTGATGAACAACCTATCATATCAAAGGCCTTTGAGTCTAGTTTCCAACGCTTCAAACCGTTCGTCATTCGAACATTCCTACACAAAGTTATGACCAAATTACCAAAGCAGCGCAAATATTTGCACTACCGCGGCGCCCCACGAGATGCCCGGCGTGCCGCGCCAGTAGAAATTCCAGTATGGTCCGAAATTACAATTCCAAACACACTTTTCACAGCCGCCCCGTGCCCTGCGGCATCCCACACGGCGCGGGTGTACAAAAAATCAGGCTTTTAAGTGTAAAACGACCTCATTTCGCTACATAAACGCAAGGGTCCATTTTTTAGCAAAACAAATCAGATTCTTGAGTGAGAAAATTTCCCTCCTCAGTTCTTCTTCAACTCTTGCTAAAATCTTGAAGGATTAACAAGGAAAACTACGTTAGGTCTTCATCCTTGAGGTAAGATTCTACACCCTAACCCTTAATTTCGAATTTTAGCTAAAGATGTGTATTTATCAAGAAAGTTTGTGGGTATTGGAGTTGTTATCTTTCTTGCATGTGTTGTCAAAAGGTGTAGAAACATTGTTGAGCTAAAAATAGTAAAGTATGGGTTGTGGATTGATGAAATCCTCTATAAAAGGACCATAAAGATTTAACGCTCATATAGTGTTTGATAAAATTTTCCAATGAGCTAGAGATATGAATATCTTCCTAATTTGTGTTCAATTTTGTTATGTCTCGGAGTAGATGGGCATTGCTAGAATTTCCGGAACGTTGTAGTAACTTAAGGAAAAGCTCTTTGAGGTATGTATGGCTAAAACACCCTCTTTTTAGAAATTGAGCTCTATTGGTGTTTGTGTAAATGAGGTAGAATTAAAGTTGGGCTGATATATTGATTGTTAATTCCACATGAATTGGTGTTGTAACTTTATATACGTGAAAGGTGTGTCTCAATATGATCGATGTGCTATTCTTGATGATTTTAAAAGGTGCAGAGAAAATATGAAACACATTGTGAAATGAGTCTCGGCTTTGCTTTCCATAAATGACTTCAATAATGATGTGCCTTAAAGGCTTTGTACACAATTTATGCCATAAGTGGCCGTTTGAGATAATGTTTTGCCTTATGAGTACATCCAATATGATGTGGGTTGTTACATACTCCGATGTTGAAATTATATATTGTCGTGATTGTAAAAGAATTCGTTGTGCTTCAAGTTCCATTGTTAATGAAAACTCTTTGTGAATTGTTATTGTTGTTGCGAAGTGATATTCTGGATGGCCTGAAGCCGTGTGATTGAACTATGAACTATTGTTATTGTGTGAAACATGATTGTTCGGTGGGATCGAGTTGCACGCTGCAATACAAAATGATAAATTATGGGTTGGGGTGATAAGGGTGGTCGAGGTAATAAGGATGGATTGTGATCATTATCACTATCAAAATGAAAGTTTGTGAAATCATTGATATATGTGAAATAAAGATTGAAATGAAATTTTGTTTGAGGTAATGTCTTGTAAGACGGCTTAGCCGATCGGGCCGTGATCGGACGCCATGATATATACACATGGTGGTAATGTATTGAAAGTTGAAATTGAAAAGTGTGAATGAAATAATGGTAACGTCTCCGGGAGACGGCTTAGCCGATCGGGCCGAGATCGAACTCCGCTCAAGAAAGTAGTGGTATTATGAATGAGTTTCGGAAAGGAAAAGGAAAGAAGAGATTGTGTTATGAAATGTGGCCTATTGCCAAGTATGATGTGATAATTGTGGCCCCAAGTGCCGATGAACTAATATATGTGAAGCGAAAATGGAAGTGAGATGATTCTTTTATTTGATAATGTGGTGATCATTTAAAGTGTTTGATTTGTACTTGTGATTTATGAAACACATAGGTGTATAATTTGATATGTGAGCCCTATGGAAGGGCTATGAAAAGTAGCCTAGAGGTATGGAAATTATGTGAAAGTCATATAATTCTTTGATTTGATGATGTGTGATTGTTAAAGCTTTTGATTGACATTTATGATTTCTTTATTCTTGTTTGAGAATTCTTTCTAATGACAAGGTATTAATGTTTTCCTTATTCTTGTTTGATAGTTCTTTCTAATTAGATGGTATTTAGTTATACATACTAGTGCTATTCAATGGCACTAACGTCCCTTTTATCGGGGGTGCTACATTCGTGTTATGATTGTAGGTGGTTCTATAGCAGGTACTCCAGTCTACCGGCAGTAGCACCTCCTCTACTTTCCATCAGCTGTATTGGTGAGCCCATTTCCTCTTGGGGCCCTACGTGGCTCATGCCGTTTTTCTTCCTTAAGTCTTATTTTTCTTATTTATGAAAGGTATAGCCGGAGCCTTGTTGTCGGCATTTCCATATTATTCTTCAGTTGTATTTAGAGGCTCCGTAGACAGGTTGTGGGTAGTTTCGGGTATTGGAATTTAGAATAGAAATATTGATGCTTGGAAATGATATATAAAACTTGTAATACCTTTAAAATGGCAAAAGAGGTTGCTAATGAAAATGAAATGGAAATCGTTAATGATATGTTTATAGAATTTGATTAATGGAGTCCATCTCCTATTTATTTATGAGTTAGTTTGGGTAGAATGAGATCTAACAGGCTTGCTCGATCGGGTTTACTTGGTTGAACGCCGGTCGCGCTCCTCGGATTTTGGGGCGTGACAAACTTGGTATTAGAGCCTAAGGTTTTAAAGTGTCCTAGGATGTCTTGGAGCCGTGTCTAGTAGAGTCCTTCTTATCGGTGTGTAGTCGACCACATTTATAAGTTGGAGGCTATTTGGACATTTAGGAATTTCACCCTTCTTTGATACTCCAGATCGTGCGATATAGCTCATGATATAAATTTGATTTTCTCTCGAAGTGTTATTCTGAAGATTGGTAATTTTGATACCTCAATTCGCGAATTTGAAGGATGTAATGAGGGATTGATTCCATCGTTGAGTCCGAGTAGATTGCCCAATGACTTGTTAAGAGAATGTGGCGAGCCATGGAGGGATTGGTGGAACTGGTTGCTAAGGTGGAGAACCCTGCTTCCTATTAATGTCACTGTACCACCATATCATGTAGTATATCAATATGTTACTAATGTATGTTACATATATGAAGTCGGGGTGCATCAGTTAAGGCACTGCTCCGCCAATCTAGAGTCACCAAGTAAGTGACCCATTAGTACGTCATTCTGAATGCCACATATTTTTCCTTATTATATACGTACACCTATATTGGGATCTTGCATAGATATGTTCTTAAAAATAATCTAAATCACAAAACATTACATGCACCTGCTCTTTGAATGAGACGTATTATTCACAACGTCTCCCGATCACGATTCTCTTACTTATAGCCTCCTATGGAATTAACATCTATAATTATGTTCCTGAATTGAGTTGTAACACTATTGATACTTCCCACTTGCTTTTCCTAAATTCTCAACAAAGGACTATTCCCGATGAATTTCTTACAGAAACGTTTTATTTAAATGGATAACATCTGCTCACTTGTGCCTATACTTGCGCCATCGTAAAGTTTACCTATGTGGTGTCAAGTTCCATGTAAAGCATCCCAGTGTTGTGATCCTTCTCGGGTCACTCTTTTTCTTACTGGTGTATATGGCTTCTATGGTTTGAACAGTCACTCTACTCTCTTGCGAGTATCATCATGAAACATTATCACTGTCTAGTAACATACAAGCATATCTCATCGCTTATCATATGAGTGCATATCAATCGAAATGGTCACCGTGTGTATAAAGTCTTTCTGAAAAATTGAGATCCTCACATCCCCATTACAGGAAGATCTTGTGTCACCATAACTTTCGTGTCCACTTGAGATATCCCGTAGCAAGTAGCTCACTTGGTTTCTAGTATTGTGGTTTCGTATGATGTGGTCTTGTATTGCAGTCTGGGGGTTAATAGAGCAGAAGTATGTAGCCCATAACGAATGATTATTTTCTCTTTATACCTCCACAATGTGATAATTGTGTTCCATAGTTAGTGAATTCATTATGCTAGTTCCTAACACTTGTTCTATAACTATGAGGGAACATGCCCTTTTATGTGTCACTACGACACTTCCTTTCTCAAGTCAAAGTCCATGGGGAATTTATCATGAACATCTGCTAACCTTTCATGATTATTTACACAGTCTCATTGAGTTTGGTTATCTGTACACCCTTGACTTCTAGAATCATTGACTATGTCGTGTCATGTGCGGGGAGTTTTGCTACCCTTGGTAATTTACCTTCTTGGACTGGATATGAGTGTTATTTGTCTTTTTTCCCGGAGTATCATGTTAATCCTTTGGACCCCTCTAACCAATACATGATTTCCTCCCAATATTAAGATGTCCTAGCTATGTGGTTTCACCCGTGAAAGGTTGAGATTAGATGCCTTTAGATTTTTGCATATATCATAAGCATATTGATTGGAAGACAAGTTATTGTATCTTACTTGTCTCATATAGTATCAATTATCAGGAAGGGGTAAGCTGTTGAAAGTGTGATAATTTCATAATTGCTTAACTTCTTTTCATCCTCATGGCCTTGTGGCGTAGATTCCTTATGTCAGTTAACATTAAGAGTGTAATTCAACTTCATGTGTTTTGAAACCCATATCGCATTTAAGGTGCCAAGATATTCTCATTCTTGATAACTGGATTTTCCCTACAATCCAGGAAGCAATTTGGTCTTGTACTTGAATATTCCTCCTTAATGGTTCTTATTGCCAAGGTACTAGTTACCCATATGCCTTAATTGTATAATAGTTGATGTTGTCACAATGATTAACTATATCAGCATCATTAATAGAACTCCCTGTGTCTCTTAGCATATAACCTTGCGGAATGCTCTACTCAACGCTTAAATGAATTCCTGGATAACTCCAGCACGATTTTGAACTCTGTTGCTCCTTACTGTATTAGATTTATTGGGTATTGAAGGTTCAAACATGTTAAAGAGGAAGTATCCCCTTGTGATCCCATATATTCGATAGGTAATTTTTATCGTCAATTTATGATATCACATCTTAGAGAAATTGCAGAAGGTCATCAAAGGTTTAGCATATACGTTCGTATAGGGATTTAGAGTTTAGTAATGTGAAGGAGTTATTCTCAAACCCTAAGGATGTTGTGTGAGTTGATAATGAAGGTTGCATAAGTGTAGTTCACAGTTGTCACACCTCCTTTTGGCGCTATCGCACCCTGCGAAGGGGCGTGGTAAAGGGAGTTTTTCCAATTAAAGGACAATCGAAACGGGATTCGTTTATTAAGAGATTCAGAGTCGCCACTTGGGAGATTTATGGTGTCCAAGTCACCGGTTGAATCCCGAATCGAGGAAAGGTTTGACTCTCTATTACAGTCCGCGAACCAGAAATCTAAGTAAGGAATTCTGTTAACCCGGGAGAAGGTGTTAGACATTCCCGAGTTTTGTGGTTCTA
Organism: Nicotiana glauca; assembly: GCA_026770625.1. Lineage (NCBI taxonomy): Eukaryota > Viridiplantae > Streptophyta > Magnoliopsida > Solanales > Solanaceae > Nicotiana > Nicotiana glauca. The sequence continues at coordinate 128,195 of MU704862.1, forward strand.
GCACGGTCGCTCAACTGTCATATTTGGCTTATTTATCTGATTTATAACATGCTTTAACTTATGTGCAAATTTTAACCTTTAACCGCTTTTAATTATTTTTTAAGGAAAATTGAACGTCGTTTAAAATATGTTTTTGGATCACGTCACATGAAATGCACTCGGATCCTCGAAACATTTTATTCAACGTTTTGGGATTTGGATTTGGGTCGCATGAAATGCACACCCGAATTTAGGAAGGTAAAATTATTAAACACGCGCCTAAAGAGACTAACACATTATTATTTTTAGGGAAGGCCATGAAATTTGCTAAACAACCCGTCCCGAAATCTAAGCATTTTAATATATACATTTATGAGGGCCACGCAATTTGCGTTTTATTCGGCGAGGCTCGTCTCATTTATTATTTAAAGTACGAACTTAAAAGCAACTACGATTCTCTACTTTATTTGTCTTTAAAAATTTAAGAAAACCTATTTTATTTGCTAAGATTATCTAGAGTCATTATAATCGGGTTACATGAAATGTAACCCCGAATTTTAGAATTTAAGCATTACAACTACGTCACGGGAACTGTACCCATAGCCATTAACAAATCATGCCATCATTAAACCCAACTTCTATTAATTCAAAAATGAAAAATAAGGCTTAACACTAGTAGTCATGATTTTTAACTCAACGTTCACATATTTGTTACAATGAGAGTATACAATATACACGAGTACATATGTTGCAACAATTCACTAGATGTTAAATTGTACAATTATTAAACACAAATATATGCACAAAAATAAACATTCTTGTAAAAAAAAAAAACTAAAACTCACAATATGTTTTCACATTTACATTAAGCATATGCAGTAACTAACCATAAAATAAACGTTTTAACAAAGAAAATATATTGTTGAAATACGTCCATATCGCATACTCTCATTCACATTGAACCATAATATAAGACATAAACGAAATGAAACAAAGGATGAAGAACAGTAACCTTCTAACCTCGACTGAAACCAACAGACAGAACCTCGACACCTCCGGAACTCGACGAACTCGAACGGAATCACAACCCAAGGAACGGAATACAACTGACTGAGCTACCGACTTAAAGCGACAATTGACGACTTCAAACAACAAACAGAAATGACAACTTGGACAGACCTCGATGAGTTTGAGGATAGGGTTTTCCGGCGAGTCGAAGAAGAAGGAGATGGGGGATCGCTTGTGGTTGCTGCTCGTTCCAGCTGGTCGGAGATAAAGCAGGCTGGTGGGTCGTTTCTTAGGGTGACGATGGGTGGAGAGGTTGCTGGTTTGATGAGTGATCGACGTTCAGTTAGTTGAAGGATGATGAAGTCGACGGACAGTGAAGTGGTCGACGGAAATGAAGGTGGTCGTGAGGATGGTCCACGACGGGGCTGTGGTCGTTTGGGACTGGGGCTGACTATCTCAGGCGTGGCAGATTGGTTTGTTTGGTCGATGGAGATGGAGTCGGCTTCGGTACTGGACTTGGTGTAGGGTGGCTGGATGATGGTACTCGTTGGAACAAAAGGGGTCGTTTGGAGTTGGTGGTTGACGAGCAGAAGGACGACGGGGATGGAGGGACGACGGTGAGGTGAGGGGTTGGCTGGTGAGGGGTTTTCTTGGATTTTGTTCTCACGAAGAAGATGACTGAACAGTAGTGTATTTTTCCTCCTCTTCCCTTCCTGTTGTTCCCCCGTGTTTATGTATGTGTATTGTAATATATGTTTTTAAAAATCTGAAGGAGTCAAGACCCAGGGTGATGGGGCTCACGTGGGGTTGTGGCCCAAGGTCTCTTGTTTTGTCCGTGTTCCCCACGAGTGTCCCCCACGTGTGGTGGACTCGGATTATTATGGGCTAGGTCCGAAAATTAGGCCTAAAAATGGGTAGTTTAAACCCAAATATTATTCTTTGCCCGGAACCGAGAATAAGAACACGATGTTATTTAATTAATCCTACGTAAACAAAATAACTATTAAAATGACTAACAATTAAAACAAAACTATGTTTTTTTTGTAATTTTCGTTTTATATAAAGATAAAAATATAAAGTACTATTTTTGTATTTTTTAAAGATTAAAATGGCTACAAAACATTAATAAAACTATTTTTTTGTAATTTTCGAAATTGTATAAAGATTAAAAATAAGGTGCTGTTTTTTGTATTTTTCAAGTTTATGAGAAATACATAAACTAAAATTTATATATCTTTTTTTGTATTTTTCATTTTTGTAATGAAAATAAAGTAAAAGAGTCAAAATTAGCTGAAATAGCTATATTATGCCTAAACTAAATATTTTACGCTAAAAATAAAAAAAATCTTGGGGAGGGTCAAAAATCACACGTCTACAGCTGCCCCTCTTTGACTGGAAACACAAAGAGTTTTCAGACAAAGAACGACTAGACA
>MU704862.1:140619-182488 GCA_026770625.1 Nicotiana glauca
CTCAACTGTCATATTTGGCTTATTTATCTGATTTATAACATGCTTTAACTCATGTGCAAATTTTAACCTTTAACCGCTTTTAATTATTTTTTTAAGGAAAATTGAACGTCGTTTAAAATATATTTTTGGATCACGTCACATGAAATGCACCCGGATCCTCGACACATTTTATTCAACTTTTTGGGATTTGGATTTGGGTCGCATGAAATGCACACCCGAATTTAGGAAGATAAAATTATTAAACACGCGCCTAAAGAGGCTAACACATTATTATTTTTAGGGAAGGCCGTGAAATTCGCTAAACAACCCGTCCCGAAATATAAGCATTTTAATATATACATTTATGACGGCCCCGCAATTTGCGTTTTATTCGGCGAGGCTCGTCTCATTTATTATTTAAAGGATGAACCTAAAAGCAACTACGATTCTCTACTTTATTTGTCTTTAAAAAATTAAGAAAACCTAATTTATTCGCTAAGATTATCTAAAGTCATTATAATCGGGTTACATGAAATGTACCCCCGAATTTTAGAATTTAAGCATTACAACTACGTCACGGGAACCGTACCCATAGCCACTAACAAATCATGCCATCATTAAACCCAACTTCTATTAAATAAAAAATGAAAAATAAGACTTAACACTAGTAGTCATGATTTTTAACTCAACATTCACATACTTATTACAATGAGAGTATACAATATACACGAGTACATATGTTGCGATAATTCACTAGATGTTAAATTGTACAATTATTAAACACAAATATATGCACAAAAATAAACATTCTTGTAAAAAAAAACTAAAACTCACAATATGTTTTCATATTTACATTAAGCATATGCAGTAACTAACCATAAAATAAACATTTTAACAAAGAAATATATTGTTGAAATACGTCCATATCGCATACTCTCATTCACATTGAACCATAATATAAGACATAAACGAAATGAAACAAAGGATGAAGAACAGTAACCTTCTAACCTCTACAGAAACCAACGGACAGAACCTCGACACCTTTAGAACTCGACGAACTCGAACGGAATCACAACCCAAAGAACGGAATACCACTGACTAAGCTACTGACTTAAAGCGACAATCGACGACTTCGAACAACAAACAGAAATGTCAACTTGGACAAACCTCGATGAGTTTGAGGATAGGGTTTTCCAGCGAGTTGAAGAAGAAGGAGATGGGGGATCGTTTGTGGTTGCTACTCGTTCCAGCTGGTCGGAGATGAAGCAGGCTGGTGGGTCGTTGCTTAGGGTGACGATGGGTGGAGAGGTTGTTGGTTCGACGAGTGACCGACGTTCAGTTGGTTGAAGGACGATGAAGTCGACGGACAGTGAAGTGGTCGACGGAAATGAAGGTGGTCGTGAGGGTGGTCCACGACGGGGCTGTGGTCGTTTGGGACTGGGGCTGACTTTCTCAGGCGTGGCAGATCGGTTTGTTTGGTCGATGGAGATGGAGTCGGCTTCGCTGCTGGACTTGGTGTAGGGTGGCTAGATGATGGTGCTCGCTGGAACAAAAAGGGTCGTTTGGAGTTGGTGGTTGACGAGCAGAAGGACGACGGGGATGGAGGGACGACGGTGAGGTGAGGGGCTGGCTGGTGAGGGGGTTTTTTGGCTTTTCGTCTCACGAAGAAGATGACTGAACAGTAGCGTATTTTTCCTCCTCTTCCCTTCCTGCTGTTCCCCCGTGTATATGTATATGTGTATTGTAATATATGTTTTCAAAAATCTGAAGGAGTCAAGACCAAGGGTGATGGGGCTCACGTGGGGTTGTGGCCCAAGGTCTCGTGTTCTGTCCGTGTACCCCACGTGTGTCCCCCACGTGTGGTGGACTCGGATTATTATGGGCTAGGTCCGAAAATTAGGCCTAAAAACGAGTAGTTTGAACCCAAATATTATTCTTTGCCCGGAATCGAGAATAAGAACACGATGTTATTTAATTAATCCTACGTAAACAAAATAACTATTAAAATGACTAACAATTAAAACAAAACTATGTTTTCTTTGTAATTTTCGTTTTATATAAAGATAAAAATAAAAAGTACTATTTTTGTATTTTTTAAAGATTAAAATGGCTACAAAACAATAATAAAACTATTTTTTGTAATTTTCGAAATTGTATAATGATTAAAAATAAGGTGCTATTTTTTGTATTTTTCAAGTTTATGAGAAATACATAAACTAAAATTTATATATCTTTTTTTGTATTTTTCATTTTTGTAATGAAAATAAAGTAAAAGAGCCAAAATTAGCTGAAATAGCTATATTACGCCTAAACTAAATATTTTACGCTAAAAATATAAAAAATCTTGGGGGGGTGTCAAAAATCACATGTCTACAACAGTAAGCCGTGATATGAGTATGATGTTTACCATCGTTGTTCTACATGGATTATGTGTTTTCATATGTCTATGTCTTAGAAGGTAGTTGGAGACGTTTTGTGTATCATTCTGGTGGAAATTATTGAAGGTGAAGTTAATGGATAGTTAGTTTATGCGAGGTATCTAGATGGCATCCTTGTTAGACAAGTTTGGAGGTTGGGATTATTTCCGTAAATGTGTTTTGGCAAAAATTGTAAGTCGAGGAAGCCACGTGGAAAGCGGAAAAAGAAATGAAAGAGGAATATTCCCAACTATTCGAACAAGTCTAGTAGTGATCGTGCGAACTGTTGTCTTTAAGAAATTTGAGGTAGTGTTCAGATTTTTGCAAAGGCACCCCATTTTTCCCGAATTGCCTTATTGTTGTAACTTCCCAATGTGTGCCAAATTTCAAATATTGATGCTATTTGGGTAATATGCAACCCTTGTAGTAAATGAAAATTTTTGTGGAACTTATGTGGTAGGTAAATGATTAATGATAGAGTAGATTGGTAATGATTAATTGAAGGCCGAGAGTGTTGTGGAAATAAAATATTTTCTCTTGATTGTATAGCAGTTGGTTTTGTTTTGAAAGATACATTCTAGGTGTTATGATTTAAAAATGTGCAGTGCAGGTATCATCGTGATAATGTGGTGCTTGTAATGCTGAGGTTCTTGTTATTGATATATACATTATGGTACTTTATCGAGTTGTGGATATGTTTTTAGGATGGTTTTGGTGGTTCTCTGACAGGTAGATAGGCCTAATTACAAAAGAAACTCTGCCGAAATTTCTGAAAAGTTTGGGAGTTGGTCATAATTTAGGTACTTGAGGTAGTTTAGAAAGAAATTCATTATGTTACGCATTTAAGTCGGACTCAACTCCTCATTCGAGGGCGAATGATCCTAAGGGGGGGAGAATGTAAGGCCCCGAAAAATTTCGCTAAGTAAATTATGCTTTCATGGTGCTACGTAGGCTAATTATAATATTTTATGTGCTATTAATATGGTGGACATCAAATGGATTTGCTAAATACGTGTACAAGTCTTATGGTAAGTAATTTGGGGTCCAAGGAAAGGCCTACGTCTAAGGAAAATTGGAAAAGTTTATAATAGGCTAAAATTTCAAATGAGTTCGCACAAGCCCCCATTTTGAACGATCATAAATAAATATTTATAAGGTTTTATGTGATGAACAACCTAGCATATCAAAGGCCTTTGAGTCTAGTTTCCAACACTTCAAACTGTTTGTCGTTCGGATATTCCTACACAAAGTTATGACCAAATTACCAAAGCAACGCAAATATTTGCACTACCGCGGCGCCCCACGCGGTGCCCGGCGCGCCGCGCCAGTAGAAATTCTAGTATGGTCCGAAATTACAATTCCAAACACATTTTTCACAGCTGCCCCGTGCCCCGCGGTGTCCCATGCGGCGCGGGTGTACAAAAAAATCGGGCTTTTAAGTGTAAAACGACCTCATTTTGCTAAATAAATGGAAGGGTCCATTTTTTAGCAAAACAAATCAGATTCTAGAGTGAGAAAATTCCCCTCCTCAGTTCTTCTTCAACTCTTGCTAAAATCTTGAAGGATTAACAAGGAAAACTACGTTAGGTCTTCATCCTTGAGGTAAGATTCTACACCCTAACCCTTAATTTTGAATTTTAGCTAACGATGTGTATTTATCAAGAAAGTTTGTGGGTATTGGAGTTGTTATCTTTCTTGCATGTGTTGTCAAAAGGTGTAGAAATATTGTTGAGCTAAAAATAGTAAAGTATGGGTTGTGGATTGATGAAATCCTCTATAAAAGGACCATAAAGATTTAACGCTCATATGGTGTTTGATAAAATTTTCCAATGAGCTAGAGATATGAATATCTTCCTAATTTGTGTTCAATTTTGTTATGTCTCGAAGTAGATGGGCATTGCTAGAATTTTCGGAACGTTGTAGTAACTTAAGGAAAAGCTCTTTGAGGTATGTATGGCTAAAACCCCCTCTTTTTAGAAATTGAGCTCTGTTGGTGTTTGTGTAAATGAGGTAAAATTAAAGTTGGGCTGATGTATTGTTTGTTAATTCCACATGAATTGGTGTTGTAACTTTATATACGTGAAAGGTGTGTCTCTATATGATCGATGTGCTATTCTTGATGATTTTAAAAGGTGCAGAGAAAATATGAAACACATTATGAAATGAGTCTTGGCTTTTCTTTCCATAAATGACTTCAATAATGATGTGCCTTAAAGGCTTTGTACACAATTTATGCTATAAGTGGCCGTTTGAGATAATGTTTTGCCTTATGAGTACATCCAAAATGATGCGGGTTGTTACATACTCCGATGTTGATGTAACACCTCCCTTTTCCCTACTACACCCCGTGAAGGGTATAATAAAAGGAGTTGTTCCAATTAAAGGACAATCGAAACGAGATTCGTTTATTATAAGATTCAGACACCGTTGAGATTTGAATTTAGGTCACGTAAATGTGCACCAAAATTTAAGAAAGTAATATTGTTAACTAACGTGCCTAATGTAATTTCACATTTGCATTTTGCGAGGGCCATGGAATTTGCTAAATGGCACGCCTCGGAATCTAAGGGTTGAAACAATAAAAACATCAAATGAGGGCCATGCATTGGAGATTTTATTTGGCATGGCACGCCTCAAATTATTCCAAAAGGCTTTACTCAACTAAAATAAACTACGGATATTCATTAATTTATTCAACCTTTAAACTCAAACCCCAACCCATATTCATCAACATAAGACATATTGAAATATAATAAGAGCCATTTAAAATTCCATTATCTTATTTTTATAATTGTCACAACGTGATCATCTTAATTAGGATTCTTAAGATAAAACTAATACTAGACAAAATGAGACAAGCAACTCACTTGCATTTTTTAATTAAAAGAAGAACGTAATAATACATAAGAATTAGAACAGCAAGTAATTCATCCATATGAATATGTTACGTCCTTTTTATTACAACCTCTAAGAAGGAAAATATTGTAAAAAAAAAAATAATTGAAGTGAACAAACAGTATCAGCACACTCTTGGAAGTTAAACCACTTTCTTCAACTAAGAATCATGCAAACTTTTTCTTAATCACTAGAGAAAAATAAAACAGCATGCTAACTCAAACAAACAAACTTCCTAATTTATTAATCTGACAATGAAATCTAGTAGGATATACGGCTAATAAACAGTGTTTCAAACTTGACAAACTGAAATTAAACATGAACTTATATTAGAGCTAACACATATAGAAACCAACAGAATAATGACTAACAAAATTATGATAGAACCTATTAAATCAATCCGACTACAAATCTGGCGAACTAGTCACGAACATGAAAACTTTTGAATAACGTTTCCGTCTAGCATGCCAATTCAAGATAGTAATAACATAAGCACAAAGCTAAAACTCAAAAGATTTAAAAGAAAATCTGCAACATACATAACATTTATTCAAGCTCGGACATGGTAGTAACCGATATCAACTCAAAACAAAGGTTAGAAATGAACCTCTGTGTGTGTGCGTGTATGGCTACTTAGAGTGTGCTGCTGTTGTGGGTCGCTTGGTTGGGAGATGAAGGAGTTCTGGTGAGAGTGGACGTTCCAGCAGCGGCAGAAGGCGGAGGAGAAGGCGGGTTCAGATGGAGGTCATTTTGGGGGCTGGTTCAACGCTAGAAGAGGGAGAATGGGGGTCATTTTCGGCAAGTTAGAGGCTGGGACGTTTGGTTCAAGCTGGCGGACAGCGGCTGTAATGGTGGTAGTTTGGTGGTTGACGACAGACTGAAGAAGAAGAGAGCTAAGGAGCTCCGTTAACGGCGGCTGCTGGCTCGTGGTCGACTAGTGGTTCTGGCGAGTGAAGAAGCAACAGCGTTTGGTGGTTTAGGGTGGTCGACTGGAGGTGGTCATTTGGGATGGGACTGGTTTCCTAGCTTAGCTCTCTAGGGTTTTTTCTTTGTTGTTGCTTGAAGAAGAAGAAGATGAAGTAGCCTTGTCCATCCCCTTCCATCTCCCCTGCGGCTGATGAGTAGTGTAGTATATATAGGTCTAGGTTTTATTTTGTGTATTTGTCAATTAGTCTCTAGGTCATTTTGTGTTAAGTCCCTAGGGTCTTTTTATTTACTCTTTGTCCTAAAGAATAGTCTAGAAGGGTCCCTAGACTACAGAAGGACTTTTTTTTATTTCTAAAAATAAGATAGAATACTACACAATGTCAAAGCTAATCTTAACTAATTAAACTAGACATGAAAATATTTTTGTATTTTCGAAATTATATAAATATAAGGTACTATTTTTGTGTTTTTTTTTTGAATTTCTGAAAAATGCATAAACTAAAATATATATTTTTTTATAATTTTCATTTTACTTGTAATAAAATAAAGTAAAAAAGTTAAAATGAGTTGAAATAGCGCTATTAGGCATAAATTGGATATTTATATGCTAAAATATAAAAAATCTTGGGGAGGGTAAAAAATCACATGTCTACAGCTGCCCCTCTTTGACTTGAAATACGAAGTATTTTCAGACAAAGAACGACTAGACAGCTTTTTTGACCCGACCCTTATTTGGAGAGACTAAAACTAAGAGAGAAAGGAGAATGTGACCTAGCCCTGGTATCTGAGGTGCCTACATATCCTTGGCTATAAAGGAATCAGGCCACGTGTAGTTTAGAGGTGAGTGAGGTGATAAAGTGTGTGAAGAGGATGAGAGTCAAGTGAGGTTCCGTCCGAGGTTCTGTTATAACATAAAAAATCAACATGAAAAAGACTAGCCAAGCCTATCAACTATGAATTACAAGATTCCTATCTATAAGTCTTCTGAAGCTTGATCTCGAGTCTTGAATGGTTCTTCATGAAGACTTTGGATTTGAACCTTGACGCTTGCTAGTTGCAGGTGCTAGTTCATCCTTCTTCCGCTTTTCGGACCAAACCCGGACACCACACCATGCTTGTGACTCCAGTCAAGTTTTAAACAATTCACATCTTTTATCTATTTCTGCAGTTGGATTAACTTCTTGCTGTTTTTTTTCCTTTATTGTGACTAAATTCTGTTGATCACCTCGGATTGTTGACCCGTATTCTTGCCGTGAGTTTCCTTTGTTGCTGACTTGAATTGTGATCTGCGATGTTTCGCCCTTTCTTCGAGTGATGCTTGACTGCTGAAATTTGAAATATATACCTCTATTCTCCAAGCGGGCTCCTGATTGCTAAAGCTTGAAATAAATGCCACTGTTCTCCAGGCGGGCTAATGTTTGCTAAAACATGAAATAAATGCCTCTGTTCTCCACGCGGGCTCCTGACTACTAAAACTTGTAATATATGCCTTTGTTCTCCAGGCGGGCTCCTGATTGAGTGCTCGGATTATTGACCCGCATTCTTGCCGTGAGCTTCCTTTGTTGCTGACTTGAATTGTGATCTGCAATGTTTTGCCCTTTCTCCGAGTGATGCTTGATTGCTGAAATTTGAAATATATGCCTTTATTCTCCAGGCGGGCTCCTGATTGCTAAAACTTGAAATAAATGCCTTTGTTCTCCAGGCGGGCTCCTGTTTGCTAAAACTTGAAATAAATGCCTCTGTTCTCCAGACGGGCTCCTGACTGCTAAAACTTGAAATATATGCATCTGTTCTCCAGGCAGGCTCCTGATTGCTAAAACTTGAAATAAATGCCTCTGTTCTCCAGGCGGGCTCCTGATTTCTGTTGCTTGAAATGTATTCCCTTGTTCTCCAGGTGGGTGCCTGACTTCAACAAAATAGACAAACAAAGAAAATTTCCTGCCCCGGTTTGGTAGCTAGGCGCATCATGTCACCAAATATTACTAAAAATTTTAAAGCTAAAATTTGAATTGTACTTCCCTTGTTCTCCAGGTGGGCGCCTGACTGCTGAATTTGAAGTGTGTTCCCTTGTTCTCCAGGTGGGCGCCTGACTTCTGAACTTGAAATGTATTCACTTGCTCTCCAGGTGGGCGCCTGACTTCAATAGAAAAAGAAACAAAGAAAATTTCTTGCCCTAGTTGGTAACTGGGCACGTCATGTTATAAAATATTAAAAGTTTGAAAGCTAAAATTTGAATTGTACTTCCCTTATTCTCCAGGTGGGTGCCTGATTGCTGAACATGAAATGTATTCCCTTGTTCTCCAGGTGGGCGCCTGATTGCTGAACTTGAAATGTATTCCCTTGTTCTCCAGGTGGGCGCTTGATTGCTGAAACTTGAAGTGTATTCCCTTGTTCTCCAGGTGGGCGCCTGATTGTTGAACTTGAAATGTATTCCCTTATTCTCTAGGTGGGCGCCTGACTTTAACAGAATAAAAAACAAAGAAAATTTCTTGCCCCAGTTGGTGACTGGGCATGTCATGTTATCAAATATTAAAAATTTGAAAGCTAAAATTTGAATTGTATTTCCCTTATTCTCCAGGTGGGCGCTTGATTACTGAAACTTGAAATGTATTCCCTTGTTCTCCAGGTGGGCGCCTGATTGCTGTAACTTAAAATGTATTCCCTTGTTATCCAGGTGGGCGCCTGATTGCCAAAACTTGAAATGTATTCCCTTGTTATCCAGGTGGGCGCCTGATTGCCAAAACTTGAAATGTATTCCCTTGTTCTCCAGGTGGGCGCCTGATTTCTGAACTCTAAATGTATTCCCTTGTTCTCCAGGTGGGCACCTTATTTCAACAAATATAGACAAAACAAAGAAAACTTTTCTACCCCAGTTTGGTGGCTGGGCACAGATGTGAGTGTTAAATTGAATTATTATACCAACTATTATAAGAATTTGAAAGCTAAGTCCTATTATCCAGGGAGGTCCTGACAACTCCTAACAATTACGAACCTAAGTTATATCTTCTAAAGGTATTAGTCCCACTACATTTGTTATCAAAAAGGTCTTAAACTACTCCCCATTATCCAGGAGGGTCTTAAACGACAGTCTTAAGCTAAGTCCTTTTAAATGACAGTTTTAACCTAGGTTATATCTACTAAAGGTATGACTTACACTATATCGTGTTATCTAAACAGACCTTAAAACTATGTCCCATTATCCAGGAGGGTCCTGAAAACTCCTAATTGAATCCTATCTTAAGCATGCAAACTTTGAAACCAACTTATCTTCCTTTGGGGTACATTTATGCTAAATTATGCTACTCATGATTGTTTTGAAATTTAAACTAAGTTACATTTTCTAGGAGGGTCCTGAGAATTTCCGGTCATACCTGTTTGGCCTTTCGTTACGGAGGGTTTCTCCGAAGCAAATGAAACTCCTGCCTCTGTTTCAATCAAAGCAAAATCTTGTCAGTCTAAAATGTGGTGGTTGGTTTGTGGCCTTGAACTTTGAGAGAGATTGCTCCTTCACTTCCCATGATGACTGATTTCCACTCGAAGACCTTGCTTGTTTATGGACTGACTCCTTTCTTGTCGTCCTCATCACATAAAATACCTTTTCTCCGTTCAGACCCAATATCCTCTATTTGTTGCATTGCATGAACTGGCATCTCCCCCAGCCTTTGTATCTCATATGAATCCCAAAGCACGTTTGTTGCCCCCCATTCTGTGTATATGTTGTTCTTGCTTGACTTAACCACTGGCCTCAGCCTTGAGGTCTGTTGCTCCCTCACTTGTCATGATAACTGGTTTCCATTTGAAGACCTTGCTTGTTCCTGGACTAACCACTTCCTTTGTGAACCTTAAACTAGAAAATACCTCTTCTCGTTCAGACCCAATACCCTCTATCTGGTGCACCGCTCATACCGACATTTACCAAACCTTTGTATTTCGCATGGACTCCCAAGTATATTGATTGTTACCAACTCAGCACACATGTTGTTCTTTCCTGATTTAAATCATTGGCCTTGGCCTCGGGATCTATTGTGCCTTTATTTGCCATGATAACTGATTCCCACCCGAAGACCTTGCTTGTTTATTGACTAACCACTTTTTTTGTTACCCTTGAGACAGAAAATATCTCTGATGCGTTCACCAAACACCCTCCATCTGTTGCATTGTTCCTGAATTGATATGTACCAAACCCTTGTATTTCACACGGATCCCAAAGCATGTTGATTTTTGCCAACTTAGTGTGCCTGTTGTTCTTTCTTGACTTGACGCTTTGATGTGTTCACCAGATCCCGTTTTGTTCAATTGGAAAGCTTGGTGGTAGATTTTGAAGTCATTTCTCACTTGCATGACCAAACAGACTTAGGAAGCAGAAGTAAACAAAAGGAAAGGAACAGAGTAGAGGACAATGGAAAGAGATGATTCCTAACAAGAAAACTACACAGTAGAAACCTATTGGATGTGGTTACCAACTCTAACGACCATGACATGCACCTGCGGCCTATTCTGCCAAGCAAATCTGATGTTCAGCTCTTGTCGTACCCTTAAATCGTGAAATTGGGCTTCAATGCTCCGCTTATCCAATTTGAATCATAATCCTTATTCGACTTGTAGCGCCCGAAGGGTTTTCACCATCAAGCCTCTCTCATTTTGTTCTTTCTCTCAACTTACAGTCGCCTCATGGTGCCTATGATGGGTTTTACCAATAAGACTCTCTAATTTTTTATTTCCCTCAGCTCCCGTCGCCTTACGGTGCCCGTGATGATTTTCACCAATAAGACTCTTTCATTTTTATTAGTTGTTTCTACTTGGACTGGAGTGTTGCCCTTGACATGAATCACCTCTATTTGCTCGCCTTGAATTTCTTGAAGACTGATCGAAAGGTCTTTCTTTGGACCGTAAAGTGTCTTTCGGACAGGGTTAGAAAGAAAAGGCATCAAAAGGCTCAAAACAATTCAACATGGGTTCAAAATTACAACTTTCGGAATCAGATTTCTCAAAACAACCACAACTTCTGCCCCAGTTCCTTTCTTGAGGACTTTTGGATTTTTATTTTGGTGTGACTGAACCTCAGAGAGAGGCTGCCTACGTATCCTTTCGGAATCAAGTCAAACGTAGTTCAGGCCCTAGAAATTACTTTGTTGTGACTTTTCTTTCCTTTTTCTTCCTCTTTCTTTTCTTTTCTTTTCTTTTTTTTTTCTCTTTTCTTCTTCCTTTTTCCTTCTTTCTCCTTTTTTCATTGTTTTCCTTCTCTTTATCCTTCACTTACTTTCTATGCTTGTGTTTACGAATTCTGTCATTGATTCCAAAAGAGGGGTATGAAAGAAAATAAATGAGGCTCAAAGGGGTAACAAAGGATAAAGTGTTTAGATAGCAGAACAAAGTGCCTTCGTCATTCCAATCTTCAAAACATGCCAAGTACAAATAACACAGTTAAGCAAACCACAGAAAACATTCGCAACATCTTTTGATTGTACAAGACTCGGTAACCATATCCATACATCCGCCTTCTACATCTGTTGAATACAAAGCATCATTGGACAACACTCTCGCTTTCCTTACCACGACGGCCCCGGACAATTTGGCAAACTTGCCTTTAGGATTTCTTTATGTTCTATATGCCCCAGTTTCACACAGTTCGGGCTTCAAATGATCTTAAAGTGTTCTTATTTCCTTCAAGTGCCCCTACATCCTCAACATTATTTCATTGCTTCATGACTAAACTGTCTTTTAAAACCAGGCTGAGAATTATGTGTGCATGTCATGTCAATAGAACCAGCATGAAAAGAATTGTAGAAAGAAAAGAGAACTAAACAAAAAAAATGGCTAGAAATAACAGAAAACAGGAAATTGCATTAGACAGGCGATGAAACGGTTCGAACAACAAGAGAAGCAAACTAGGGTTACAACCCTGGAACAAACCTAGACAACACTAAACGAGTTACTACGACTAAACAAAACAGGCGAAATGAAAGGATAGAAGGGTTTGAGTCACAAGACAATATCCGGATTAAAACCCTGAAATAACCCGGACAATAGAAACGACAACAAAATAAACCACCAAAACTCTAATCCGGCTGACCAAGAAATGGAGCGCCTTCCCAATTACCAAGCACGGCATCTTAGCCACTGAGTTTCGCATCGATATTGCCAAGACCGTTATCAATTTTAATCAACAAGTTCCCAAGAGTATTCACATGCTCTCTGCCACTGTCATGGACCACACTTACCCCTTCTTGAATCATTCTCTCTATTTCCCTTTTCAAAGAGCGACAATCTTCAATACTATCCCCCTGGACATTAGAGTGGTACATGCATCGCACAGCAGGATCAAAGCCTTTTGCATATGCGTCTGGAGAATATCCGAGGAGCGGCTCAACTAGGCCGGAATGCTCTAACTTTCAAACAAACTTGTGTAAGATTCTCAGATGGGCGTGAAATCACCTTTCTGCTTTTGTTTCCCCCTATCTGAGCCCAAACTCCCTAAAGCTTTCTTCCGGTTTTTTTTCCATTTTAGATAGGGAGGAGCGGTCTCGGGTAATTCCTGATTTGTATTGAAAGCGCCGCACAAAATCTTGGGCCAGGTCGCCCAATGTATGCCACTTACAACACCTTGATGAGTATGCCAGTCCAAAGATACCCGTAGTCAGGTTTTTACTGAAATATGCCATCATCAAGTCATCTTTCTCTCCAACAATTCTTATTTTACTACAAAGACCCTCAGGTGGGCTACCGGATCTCCACACCCATCACACAAGTTAAATTTTGGCACTTTGAAGCCCGTGGGCAAGCGGTGCTTTCGGGCCCCGGTATCAACCAACCCGATTTTGTTGTTGTCTGCCATTGCCTTTTGACTTTGTTTTGTAGAAAGAAATTACCACTTTAAAGCTACAAACCAACCACCTTTCTGCTATGAATATAACAAAATGAGGCCATCACGTTAGCGTTAGGGCATTTAACAGCAAAAATCTCACATTGCGTGCAATGCACCTAGTCACATTTATCGGTTCTAAAATGACTTCGAGGGTACGAAGGTCGGTTGGCATCATCCCAATTTTTTCATTTAAATCCTCTCTTTTCTTTGCTTTTCTATCACTTTCTTGATCATTTTCCCTTCCTTTTTTTTCTTCTAATTATCACTCTTTTCTTTCCTCCCATTTTTCATGGCCCATAATTTTCACATCTTTTTTTTCTTTTTTCTCTCTCTTTTTTTTTCTCTTTTTTTCCTTTTTTTCTCTTTTCTTTTAATAATTAAAAAAATAATTCGATCGAACCCTATGTAGGTTGCCTACGTATCATGACCCCGCATGAATTAGATCTTTACGTAGTTCTGGCCGATTGAGAATAGAGTAGACAAACTGACATTTTTTTTTCTGACTACTCTGATGAGAAAAGAGAGATAAAAGAAGCAAAACTTTTTTATTTATTTTTTTGAATTTTCTAGACTTAATATCCTACATCCTATTCCAAACTCAAGTTTGACGAGCGTATTTTTTCCTTTTGAAACCAATACTCTATTAAGGAAAAATCCTAGAATAAAAAAATATTTTTTGATTCTTTTCCTTTTTTTTCGTTTTGTTTTTATTTTATTTTTATGAATGACATCTAAAGATTAAACCATAGAAACATATTTTGAATTTTCATTTGATATCCCGACGTAATATTTCAAAAAAGATAAAATAAAATATTTTTTGATTTCAATTTTGATTGCCTAAAAGAAGAAATTCTAATGGCAAACAACAGATAAAGCATTTTTATTGTCTATGTACAATATCCTAAAGTTCTAATGAAAAGAACTTTTTTTTTCATTTTTCACTAATTTTCCAGGGAAACACTTCAAGAGGAAATCGTTTTGGATTTTGGAATTTACACCTTACAGAAAGCTTTTAAAGAAGTACTAAAATAAAATTCTCTTTTTTTTTTTTTTGAATTTTGGTCCTAACATAAAACAATTTATTTTAAGTCCTAGATATTAATTGCCTAAAGGAAAAACAACCTCAAAATTTTTTTCATTTCCTAGAATTAGCATTCTTAAAGAAAACTTATAACGGAAATATAAAATGCAACATCTCCCTTTTTATTTTCACACCTTATCAAATATAAAATAAAAAGTACAATAACAAAAACTTGACATCATTGTACAAAATTTAGAAAGTAAAAGACGACATAAAAATAAAAAATAAAAATAGACCTCCTTAAGCAACTCCTGAATGTAGCGGTCCTGGGGTATCTGTCATGCTCAAACTCCGGTAAGTAGATCCACACCTGTACGAGAAAAATTTTAAACCAACACTATGCGAGACAATAACATTCCCTATTAGACACATGCAAGACATGGCTGCGAGTATTTTTGCAAAATGATTTATTTAGCCAAAAGGTGGCTAGAATTGTAAAATTTGGCTAAGACCCCGCAAAGCCTAGAACCTACGATTTACTAGGAAGATCGGACCCTATGTGGGTTGCCTACTTATCACGCCCCGAAAGACGAGAATCAGGTATGCGTAGTTCGGGCAGATTGGATACGGTTGAGAATTAAACAAACACAACTAATATAGAGAAAACATATTTTTTCGTCTTTTCCTTGCAAATGAAACATGCAAACTCTTTTTAGACTTTCTTTTTTCTCTTTTTTTGATTTTTGACTTTTTGTAAAATATTAAAAATGCAAAATCTTTTGAATTTTTCATAGGATGCATCAAGATGGTCTGTTATTTTGGGTACACCTGTCCTAACGGGCCCAACCCCTGTATTGAGTCCCCTAAGTCAAATGCACATGATGCAAACAAGCGTTCCTACTAGGAATCCGGCATGAGGTTTTGTTCTTCTAGGTTTAAACCCTAGGTTTATTGGTCTAGACCTGGCTTACCCGAGCGGACAACTCGGGCCGAGGGGGAGGCAGCGTACCGAGGATACAGAAGCTCCGCCGGCTTTGCAACTTATGCAAACCTCGTTCTAAATGGAAAAAGACTCTAAACAGAAGAGAAGCTACACGAAGTGCATCCTTCTCCATGATGTAGAAGACTCAGAGAGAGGAAGGGATTCGTAACAGTTTATATACAATTTAACAAATATCAAAGCGGTAAAACAATTAGCACATAAGGCATGAAACATGCAGGAAAATCAGATAAAGCCAAATAGAACAATTTAACTGAGCTTGAATTCTTGAATCCTGAACCAAAAGTTCTGTGTTCTCATCCGCAGCAGAGTCGCCAGAGCTGTCACACCTCCTTTTTCCCTACTACACCCCGTGAAGGGTATAATAAAAGGAGTTTTTCCAATTAAAGGACAATCGAAACGAGATTCGTTTTTTATAAGATTCAGAGTCGCCACTTGGGAGATTTATGGTGTCCCAAGTCACCGGTTTGAATCCCGAATCGAGGAGAAAATTGAATCTGTATTACAGTCTACGAACCAGAAATCCGGATAAGGAATTCTGTTAACCCAGGAGAAGGTGTTAGGCATTCCCTAGTTCCGTGGTTCTAGCACGGTCGCTTAACTATTATATTCGGCTTAATTATCTGATTTTCGTACATGTTCAAACCTATGTGGATTTTTACCTTTTAACCGCTTTTGATTATTGTTATTTTATAAGAATTGCAACGTCGTAAAAATACATCTCAAACCACGTCACATCAACATACCCGTGGTTATTGACATATTTCGACTCCGTTGAGATTTGGATTTGGATCACATAAATGTGCACCCGAATTTAAGAAAGTAATATTGTTAACTAACGTGCCTAAAGTAATTTCGCATTTGCATTTTGCGAGGGCCATGGAATTTGCTAAATGGCACGCCTCGGAATCTAAGGGTTGAAACAATAAAAAACATCAAATGAGGGCCATGCATTTGAGATTTTATTAGGCATGACACGCCTCAAATTATTCCAAAAGGCTAAACTCAACTAAAATAAACCACAGATATTCATTAATTTATTCAACCTTTAAACTCAAACCCCAACCCATATTCATCAACATAAGACATATTGAAATATAATAAGAACCATTTAAAATCTCATTATCTTATTTTTATAATTGTCACTACGTGATCATCTTAATTAGGATTCTTAAGATAAACCTAACACTAGCCAAAATGAGACAAGCAACTCACTTGCATTTTTTAATTAAAAGAAGAACGTAATAATACATAAGAATTAGAACAACAAGTAATTCATCCATATGAATATGTTACGTCCTTTTTATTACAACCTTTAAGAAGGAAAATATTGTAAAAAAAAAGGAATTGAAGTGAACAATCAGTATCAGCACACTCTTGGAAGTTAAACCACTTTCTTCAACTAAGAATCATGCAAACTTTTTCTTAATCACTAGAGAAAAATGAAACAACATGCTAACTCAAACAAACAAACTTCCTAATTTATTAATCTGACAATAAAATCTAGTAGGATATACGGTTAATAAACAGTGTTTCAAATTTGACAAACTGAAATTAAACATGAACTTATATTAGAGCTAACACATATAGCAACCAACAGAATAATGACTAACAAAATTATGATAGAACCTATTAAATCAATCCGACTACAAATCTGGCGAACTAGTCACGAACATGAAAACTTTTGAACAACGTTTCCGTCTAGCATGCCAATTCGAGATAGCAATAAGCACAAAACAAAGGTTAGAAATGAACCTCTATGTTGATAAACAAAGCTGTAGGTTTACAACTCGATCGTCAAACCAAACAGAGCCATAATTGTCGAGCTGAAACAACAAAACTATTGAACCGGAACCTCGACATGGAAGCTTCGAAACTCGCCGGAAAGAAAAAATGAGGGGTATGGCTGTGTGTGTGCGTGTATGGCTACTTAGAGTGTGCTGCTGTTGTGGGTCGCTTGGTTGGGAGATGAAGGAGTTCTGGCGAGAGGGGACGTTCCAGCAGAGGCAGAAGGTGGAGGAGAAGGCGGGTTCAGATGGAGGTCGTTTTGGGGGCTGGTTCAACGGCTAGAAGAGGGAGAACTGGGGTCATTTCCGGTGAGTTAGAGGCTGGGACGTTTGGTTCAAGCTGGAGGACAGCGGCTGTAATGATAGTCGTTTGGTGGTTGACGACGGATTGAAGAAGAAGAGAGCTAAGGAGCTCCGTTAATGGCGGCTGCTGGCTCGTGGTCGACTGGTGGTTCTGGCGAGTGAAGAAGCAACAACGTTTGGTGGTTTAGGGTGGTCGACTAGAGGTGGTCATTTGGGACGGGGCTGGTTTCCTAGCTTAGCTCTCTAGGGTTTTTTCTTTGTTGTTGCTTGAAGAAGAAGATGATGAAGTAGCCTTGTCCATCCCCTTCCATCTGCCCTGCGGCTGATGAGTAGTGTAGTATATATAGGTCTAGGTTTTATTTTGTGTATTTGTCAATTATTCCCTAGGTCATTTTGTGTTAAGTCCCTAGGGTTTTTTTATTTACTCTTTGTCCTAAAGAATAGTCTAGAAGGGTCCCTAGACTACTCAAGGACTTCTTTTTTATTATTATTAATTTTTTATTTTTAAAAATAAGATAGAATACTACACAATGCCAAATCTAATCTTAACTAATTATACTAGACATGAAATTATTTTTGTGTTTTCGAAATTATATAAATATAAGGTACTATTTTTGTGCTTTTTTTTTGAATTTATGAAAAATGAATAAACTAAAATAATTTTTTTTTTATAATTTTCATTTTGCTTTAAATAAAATCAAGTAAAAAAGTCAAAATGAGTTGAAATAGCACTATTAGGTATACATTGGATATTTACATGCTAAAATATGAAAAATCTTGGGGAGGGTAAAAAATCACATATCTACAGTTGAAATTGTATATTGTCGTGATTGTAAAAGAATTCGTTGTGCTTCAAGTTCCATTGTTAATGAAAACTCTTTGTGAATTTTTATTGTTGTTGCGAAGTGATATTCTGGATGGCGTGAAGTCGTGTGATTGAATTATGAACTATTGTTGTTGTGTGAAATATGATTGTTTGGTGGGATCGGGTTGCGCGCCGCAACACAAAATCATAAATTATGGGTTGGGGTGATAAGGGTGGCCGAGGTAATAAGGATGGAATGTGATCATTATCACTATCAAAATGAAAGTTTGTGAAATCATTAATATGACGAATTGATATATGTGAAATAAAGATTGAAATGAAATTTTGTTTGAGGTAACGTCTTGTAAGACGGCTTAGCCGATCAGGCCGTGATCGAACGCCATGATATATACACATGGTGGTAATGTATTGAAAGTTGAAATTGAAAAGTGTGAATGAAATAATGGTAACGTCTCCGGGAGACGGCTTAGCCGATCGGGCCGAGATCGGACTCCGCTCAAGAAAGCGGTGGTATTATGAATAAGTTTCGGAAAGGAAAAGGAAAGAAGAGATTGTGTTATGAAATGTGGCCTAGTTCCAAGTATGATGTGATAATTGTGGCCCCAAGTGCCGATGAACTAATATATGTGAAGAGAAAATGGAAGTGAGATGATTCTTTTATTTGATAATGTGGTGATCATTTAAAGTGTTTGATTTGTACTTGTGATTTCCTTATTATTATATGAAACGCATAGGTGTATAATTTGATATGTGAGCCCTATGGAAGGGCTATGAAAAGCAGCCTAGAGGTATGGAAATTATGTGAAAGTCATATAATTCTTTGATTTGATGATGTGCTGATTGTTATAGCTTTTGATTGACATTTATGATTTCTTTATTCTTGTTTCAGAATTCTTTCTAATGACAAGGTGTTAATGTTTTCCTGATTCTGGTTTGATAGTTCTTTCTAATTAGATGGTGTTTAGTTATACATACTAGTGCTATTCAATGGCACTAACGTCCCTTTTGCCGGGGGCGCTACATTCGTGTTATGATTGTAGGTGGTTCTATAGCAGGTACTCCAGTCCACCGGTAGTAGCACCTCCTCTACTTTCCGTCAGTTGTATTGGTGAGCCCATTTCCTCTTGGGGCCCTACGTGGCTCATGCCGTTTTTCTTCCCTGAGTCTTTTTTATTTATTTATGAAAGGTATAGCCGGAGCCTTGTTGTTGGCATTTTCATATTATTCTTCAGTTGTATTTAGAGGCTCCATAAACAGGTTGTGGGTAGTGTCGGGTATTGGAATTTAGAATAGAAATATTGATGTTTGGAAATGATGTATAAAACTTGTAATACCTTTAAAATGGCAAAAGGGGTTGCTAATGAAAATGAAATGGAAATCGTTAATGATATGTTTATAGAATTTGAGTAATGGAGTTCGTCTCCTAGTTATTCATGAGTTAGTTTGGGTAGAATGAGATCTAACAGGCTTGCTCGGTCGGGTTTACTTGGTTGAGCGCCGGTCGTGCTCCTCGTATTTTAGGGCGTGACATCTATAGGGCTGAATTGCCTTTCCTCAGTATTGAGTGACTTATGTCAGAGATGTATATATTATGGGATGGATCTTCTCTGGGCCGTATGAGCCATATGTGCATTGGCATGTAGATGTAGCGGAGCTATATTTCTTTACCATTTCATGTCTACTCTGTTTTCACTGTTTTGAGTTGTATATTTAACTGAAAGCATGCCTACGTTTCTATATGTTAACTTTATCACTCTTGATGAGGTTAAGTTCGTCACTACCTATCAGTCCATATGTTGGACTTGTTACTTACTGAGTTGGTGTACTCATCTTAACCCCTGCACCTTGTGTGCAGATCCAGGTATTTTACGTCCCAGTGGCAATCATTGATTGAGGTTGTAGGCTTTGGAGACTGTTGAGGTATCTACACGGTGTTTGTAGGCCTTGACCCTCCTTCTCTATTCTAGTTGTATTTTCAGTTGTATTCAGTAAATATTATTGTAGACTATGTCATTTCTCTAGACGTTCATGTACTCCGTGACACCCTGGTTTTAAGCTGTTTGAATCATATTATGAATTTTGCTTATGCTATAAAAAATTTACTTTTAAATCATAAAAGTTTTTCACAAATGGCTTAAATTTTTTTTGTTGTGGTTTTGTCGATGCCCCCTTTTTCTAAAGGCGAAATTGGGTTTACGACATTTGGGCGGACAACTCTATTCCTTTTGGGAATTTGGGTTTGAGATCTAAAAGAGTCGCCACCTAATGATTAAGTGCATTAGGACACTAAGAAATTAAAAGAGAAGAAGAACCAGAGAATGGGTAAGGGCTTGAAATTATCTCAGGGGGGAGGTGTTAGGCACCCCCTAAGATCTACTAATGTGGTTCCCGGCCATGCTACAATTGTGACTTTTAAAATAATAAAAAAACAAGTAAACATACAAAACAACTTCCACATAACAATTACAAGTAGGGAATGTATAAAGGTTAAATAAACATGTTGAAGTTAGGGAATAAGTAGTTTCATAGTTGTTTTAAAAGAATATATAAGTGCAGAAAAATGAGGATCAAGTAACGAGTGCAAGCAATCAGACAAAGAAGTGAAATGGGCGGAAATTTGGAAAAAGAAAACAGTGCTGGAAATTCAAAGATGTTTTAAATGATTTAAAGCGAAATACAAAGTTTAAAGAACTGAAAACTGGCAGTTTAAAGAAAATAAGAACGTAAGTACATAAGGAGGGAGGGGGGTCCTAGGTTTATAAATAACATGGATCATCCACGCAACACCCGGTAACCAATTATACGTATGGTGTTATCGCGTAATCATTATATCCATGTATACCCTTTCCCACCCCGTTAAGATATTAAAGCACAGAATAGTATCGTTACTTATTGCATGCTATTACCCGTCCCAATCCTATTAGTCCCAAAGGTATTGAGACTACTAATACTAAAAGGGAGGGATTTGGGGTTTTTCAGAGTTTTAAAAAGGATAAAAGTCTAGGAGACAAACAAAACACATAAGCAAATAAGGAAGAAGCAAATAGCAGTTAAGGCTCAAACATGCCTCCTCACTTAAAGGCAAATATATATCATGACTTCAAATACTAGTTTGGTCTAAATTAATTAAAACATTCGGATAGGCTGATTTATTACATATTTCTCAGATGAGACGTTCGAATTAGGCCTGGTCTGGTTGTAGTTTATCAAAGACTAACACAATTAATTAATCGCCTAATGGTTTGCCTAAGTGAGACCTATAGGCATGATATGTAACAGAGCATACTGATTTTAAAGAAAGGATTACTGGTTTTATAAACAAAAGATCTGCAGATTTTAAACGACCTTATGACTGATTTTAGACGTATAGATAAAATAGACGAGGCTGATTCGATTGATTATTCCCATAGGCAAGTTATCTAAGCGTTATTCATTATAAAACGATTACGTAAGTGCAGGAGTCCTATAGGCATGGTATCTAGAATGAAGTTGATTATTATTAGACCTATGATGTTTGCCTAATGACAGGTATATGCAGAAGTGCAGAAAAACCTATGATCATGATTTCTATATGCAGAAATGCAGAGACTTAGAGCCATGATTTCTATATGCATAGATGCATAAGTTTATAGGTAACCTATAGGCATGTTGTCTATGTGAATGCAGAAATTAGAAAATCCTATAGGCAAGTTATATACCCTTTGCATACAATCATTCCCATCCTTTTCCACTAGTCATCCCCAATAGTTATTACAAATTATTATAGACCCGAATGAATCAAAAGAAAGAAAGAAAAATTACATCAGGAGTTCCACCTACAACCAAACAGCCTAATTCAGACTCGAGGTCTAACAATATGAGATAAACCAACTTCCAGGATCGGATTTCCAAAAGCCTTTCTCACCATTTGGGTGTGTCAATGTTCCAAGGAGCTTTGTGAACTCCAGGCAGTGCTCACACCCAATTACATTGCAGAATTAGATTATAGTGCTGTGTGAAAGGGCCAACCCTCAAATGTCTAAGTTCAGAATGAACTCAAGGTCCCAAAGCAAGGCTCATAGGAGGGGGCGAAACTTAGAGCCTAAGAGTAAGTGTAAGTGCATGGAGAGGAAATTGGGAAAGCCATGGCAGGCTAGTGGTCATGCCCAACAATTATGAATGCCGGCACACCGCTGACCAGCCTGTTAGCCAAATATTGGGAGTTAGGATCCATTGAGGATCAGGTTCTAACCTGGGCAGTAATTTAGATACTGCCAGACCAAGAAACTTAGCTCATACACATAGAGGGGAATAGGGGGTAGGGATTCACAATAGAAACAGATGCAAGGAAAGAACATACATAATATAATCACTAAACATAAAAAGCAAAGTAAACAAGAATGCTGAAAATATAAAGTAAACATAGAGGTGAGGCAGAAAAATTAAATCAGAACATACCAGTTTCAGAAGAAATAAGTAAAACAGTAATCTTGAAAAAGCCAAGTTGCAAGCAAAGCAATTCCAAAAGATCCCAAGCAAAGCAGAGTCAAAACAGTATTGCAAGTGTGCAAGTATTTTAAAGACTAGTAGTGTGAAGGTTGTGTGAAGAATGAAGTCTTGTGTAAAAGTGCAAAAGGGCAGTACCTTTTATATTGCAGAGAAACAAGTAATAAAGGAAAGGAAATATCATTGAAATCAGTCTCCCTTTGGTAAAGGGATTCTGATTCCAACCGGTAAAAGTCAATTAAGGAAAGAGGTTTTAATTAAAACCTTTTCAAAGTAGCACAAAAGTGGTAAATACATAGAAGTTATTTAAGGAAAATAATCAATGGTACACGGTTTGTGACAAATATGGAAAGGGAATCAATCAAAGAGCCAGTGAAACCAAAATTACAAGTTCAATTCGAATGAACCAAGTCAGGAAAAAGGTAAAGGAGGTTCAATCAAAGAAAATCAGTTAGGCCTTATTAAAAGGATTTCGGAATCAATCAATTAGTTGGAAAAAATATTTTGAAAGCAGAGTCCTTATATATAAAGCACACAAATATGTAAATCGGGAAGGGATTGTCAAATTATTTAGAAGAGGGTTTAATTAAAGAGAGGTTCAGAATCATAAGCAAAAAGTGGTACAAGTCCAATTTGTAGACTCACGAGGAGTCTGGGAGTCCAGGGTCCCAAAGAGGAACCCTAACTCGCGCACAAGAATCAAAATTGCCAAAAAACCCCTAAATTTTAGGGTTTCGAATTGAGTGAGACAATAGAGATGAGAAGGCAAGCTGCTTGATAGAGGCTCAGGAATCTTTTCCAAAGACTTATGAGAAACAAACAGATAAGATACATAGTTAAGAGCATGGAGAACACGTTTGAGAAAAGATCAGAACTTAAAAATGTTTAGAAGAAAAGATACAAACTTAGGAAAAACAGATGAATCATGCTTAATAAGAATACAAACATAGTCCAGTAACGCCAACAATCAAAGAACTCAATTGTAAACACATATAGCAAAGATTAACATGTGAGCATAGGAGAAAAGGAAGTAGAAGAACAGTACATGGTAGTAAAAGAAGTCGGACAAACACACATAAAGAAAGAACAAAAAGAATCAGAAAGATATTTTGAAGAAACTTTTCGGAAATACTAAATTGAAATTAAACGATTTTTAAAAAGAGAATTTGGGGAGAACTTTTAAAAAGTTCAATAGAACACAGACATGTTCCAGATCTAAGAGAATAAGCAAGCACTGAACCTCAGACTGCTTAGAGTTGCAGAGAAAACACTAGAAATGAGAAAGGTCTTGAGGAGAGTCAGATCCTGAGTCGAAAAGACTCATATTGCTTGAACATGCTGGAATAATGGCCGGAGAAGCCATAGATCTACAGATCTGAGAAGATCTTAAAGAAAACCATCGAAGTCAGGCTTCACAGCCTTGAATAGCTTATGTCTAATGGTGAGAAAGGGTGAGAACAGGCCACCCATGGCCTGAGACACCATGGATTCCGGTGGAAACATAGTGAAATAAGGTGGGAGACAATTAAGGCTTCAGGGAGGTTCGAGAGAGTTTGAGAGATGAAGGGGTTCAAAGGCGGCGTTTCAGGCGAAATGAATTAGGTTAAGGGGGTTTGGAAATTAAAAAAGGAAAGGGAGAATTATGGCCGTTGATCAAGATGATCAATGGCCTGGATAAAAAAGGGAGTCAGACGGGTTTTTTAATTGGGTCAGGGGTCGGGTAATTTAGGATTGGGCTGGTCTGATTTGGGATTGAAATTGGGTCAATTTAAGGTTAAAATTGAAAGGTAAAAGGGCTGTAATTGAAATAGAAATGGGCTAAATGTTAAATAGCCAATTTTCCCCTTTTTATTTTATAAAAATAGCAATAATGATTTTAAAAGTAAATTAAAACACTTATTCAACAAATACTATATAAATATTAATCTAAAAATACTAGAAATAATTTTATAATTATAAATGCTATTAATCTTAAAGTAGGCTATAATTGCAGTTATATACAATTTAGTCTTTTAAATACCAAATAAATTTGTAAAAATATACAAAAATCACCTTAATCATATTTTGGTGTAAATATGAGAATAAAAAATAAATTATTCACCAAAATAATAATCTTGGGAATAATTATTGGATTTTGTACTGATAAAATAGATAATAAATTGATTTTAAAATCTTTAAAAACTAGGAAAAAATTCCAACACTCTTGGGCATGCGTATATGTGCATGTACATGCATATAAAAGTACATAGGAAAAATTGGGTATCAACAGCTACTCCTCTTTACCGAGGAAGGATTAACGAGTTATCGGGTAAAGATACGATAGCCAATTTGACCGAACGAACGATTTGAAGAATTTTGATCGAGCTCTGGTTCCTGAGCAGCCTACATATCCTTGGTTTTATAGGAATCAAGTAGTATGTAGTTCATGACCCGTCGGCGGAACATGTCGATGGAGATTTCTCCGAGATATTTGGATTGGGGTAGTATTGCTACGAGTTTAACATGGCTGCGGAAACTGGAGGCTCCTGCTGAAACGGTCGTTGCTAGCCAGCTTACCTGCAAATAGACAACACGAGTGCATATGTTGTGCATAAATTTAAACATGATGCAAGTTCCCGTTGGACCATGAATGCTCTCTTTGGACGGTTAGGACGACGTCCTCAGACGATGGTGTCCTAGGCCATAAAACATATAATAAAGGATTTGCAGGCTATGAAATGATGCTCTCGGGCTATGATAATGATGCCTCTGAACCATGCTATGCAGAGATAAAAGAAGGGTCCTCAGGCCATGGCATGATGTTCTCGGGCTATGAAAATAGTGCCTCTGAACGATGACGCCTTTGGACAATTTTGGCAATCTTTCAGCCAATGAAATGTAGGATTTGGCGATCTTTCAGACTATGCAATACTTACATAAAATGGCGATATTTTAGCCGATGTAAAGCGTAAATAAAAATGGTGATATTTCCGCTGATGCAAGATTTAAATGAAGTGGCGATATTTCAGCTGATGCAAGATGAAGTGGCGATATTTCAGCCGATGTAAAGCATAAATAAAAATGGCGATATTTCAATTGATGTAAGATTTAAAATGTAAGTGGCGATCTTTCAGCCAATGCAAAATTTAAATGAAGTAGCAATATAGCCGATGCAAAATTTAAATGAAGTAGCAATATTTCAGTCGATGTAAAAAATAAAAATGGCAATATTTCAGCCGATGTAAAGTGTAAATATAAGTGGCTATATTTCAGTCGATGATGATGGAGACATAGCTTAGTCTCGGAAGGCAGAATAGAAGCCTTATGCAATCATGGAGACAAGGCTTAGTCTCGGAAGGCAAAATAGTAGCCTTATGCAATTATGGAGATAGAGCTTAGTCTCGGAAGGCAGAATAGTAGCCTTATGCAATGCAAGGAATGCAAATGGAGGTAGAGCTTAACCTCGGAAGGCAGAATAGTAGCCTTATGCAATTATGGAGAAGAGCTTAGTCTCGGAAGGCAGAATAGTAGCCTTATGCAATCCAAGGAATGTAAATGGAGGTAGAGCTTAACCTTAGAAGGCAAAATAGTACCCTCATGCAATTATGGAGACAGAGCTTAGTCTCGGAAGGTAGAATAGTAGCCTTATGCAATGCAAGGAATACAAATAGAGTTATAACTTAACCTCGGAAGCCTTATGCAAAAGATAAAAGACGAATAGTAGTGAGAGATTCTTAGCTGATAGTGGATAGCTGGTTGTCGATTGCAATATTGTGGCTACTTTGGATATCGTGTGTGGATATTTGTTGTGAAGCGATAACTTTGAGGGTTGTATTTCTGAAAGTACAAGTGTATAAAAGTATTTGATGATTTGTGACTGGGGTGCCTGTATTCAAAGAAAAATCATGAGTTTTGTAAAGGGACTGGTTAGTTCGTGTTCCCGCTGGCTTCACTTGACTGGCTCAGCTCTGTTTATGGTGATACTGTAGGTATCCTCGGGGCAACATTGTCAAACAAAGCGATTTCGATAATAAGCATGCATGCGTTTTGTTAAAGGTATGATATATGTATATATATTTAAGAAATAGCTTTTAGATGAACCAACAACCGCGACGTCGTTCAAGATATTACGACCTTTCTTGCTACGGAATTTTGAGGGTCCTCCTCAAAATTCTGCCCCAGTTTAGTGGGTTGATGCTTCTGATGGCTGCTTGCAATGATCGGTTGATGTTACTCCGGAATTTTGAGGGTCCTCCTCAAAATTCTACCCCAGTTTCCAATTGCGGGGGTAAATGAAAATTTTATTAAATTGTGACCGAACCCATAAGGCTGCCTATGTATCCTCTCTTAAAGGGGAATCAGGTCAGACGTAGTTCAAATTACATAATAAGATCATAAATGGTTACACATAGTATCGCTTGACTGCATCTGAATTGATCAGTTTTGGCGAAACTTCTCCGTCCATTTCTGCAAGTATGAGGGCTCCTCCTATTAGAACCGATGAACCATGTATGGACCTTGCCAGTTAGGGGAGAACTTCCCTTTGGCTTCATCTTGATATGGAAAAATCTTTTTTGACACCAGCTGCCCTGGTGTGAACCGTCTTGGTCTGACTCTTTTGTTGAAGGCTCTGATCATTCTACTCTGGTAAAGTTGACCATGGCAAACTGCGTTCATTCTCTTACCATCTATGAGGGCTAACTGTTCGTAACGACTCTTTACCCATTCTGCATCATCGATCTCTGCTTTCTGTATGATTCTTAGGGATGGAATTTCTACCTCGCGTGGATGACCGCTTCCATACCATAAACCAGCATATAGGGAGTTTCACCAGTTGATGTGCGGACTGTGGTGCGATAACCTAAAAAAGCAAATGATAGCTTCTCATGCCACAGCTTATGCTTTTCTACCATCTTTCTCAATATCTTCTTGATGTTCTTATTGGTGACTTCTACTGCTCCGTTCATCTGAGACATGTAAGCTATGGAATTCTTATGTTTGATCTTGAAGGCTTCACACATGGCTTTCATCAAATCATTGTTGAGGTTGGAACCATTGTCAGTAATGATTGATGCTGGAATCCCGAATCGGTAAATGATACGATCATGGACAAAGTCTACCACAACTTTCTTGGTCACTGCTCTGTAAGATGCTGATTCAACCCATTTGGTGAAATAGTCAATTGCTACTAGGATAAACTTGTGCCTGTTTGATGTGGCAGGCTCGATTGGTCCGATAATATCCATCCCCCATGCGGTGAATGACCATGGCGAGCTTGTTGCATTAAGCTCATTTGGAGGCACTTTTATCATGTCTTCATGGATCTGACAGCGGTGGCACTTTCGAACATACTGGATGAAGTCTGTCTCCATAGTCATCCAGAAGTAACCCGCCTGGAGTATTTTCTTGGCTAAGACAAAATCGTACATATGTGGACCACAGGTCCCGGCATGAATCTCCTCTAGCAGTTTGGATGCTTCCTTTGCGTCCACACATCTTAGCAAACCCAAATATGGAGTTCTCTTATACAGGATTTCTCCGATGTGGAAGAAATTGTTGGAAAATCTTTGAAATGTGTGCTTCTGAGTAGAATTTGCAAGCTCTAGATATTCTCCTTTGGCTAAAAATTCCTTGATGTCGTGAAACCAAGGCTTTCCATCTGCCTCTTCCTCGACATGAGCACAGTAAGTTGGCTGATCATGAATCTTCACTGGAATATGGACCATGACGTTCTTATCTAGATGTTGAATCATAGATTATAGGGTGGCCAATGCATCGGCAAACTCATTCTGGGCTCTGGGGACTTGCCGGAATTCTATCTTTGTGAACCTCTTTGTCAATTCTTGTACATGATGCAAATATAGGAGTATCTTAGAGTTCTTGGTTGCCCATTCTTCTCGGACCTGATGTATAAGTAAATTTGAATCTCTAATCACTAGCAATTCTTGGACGTTCATGTCAATGGCCATCTTGATCCCCAAGATGCAAGTTTCGTATTCAGCCATATTGTTGGTGCATGGGAACCTAAGCTTGGCGGATACTGAATAATGTTGGCCGGTTTCTGATACTAGGACTGCTCTTATGCCAAATCCTTTTAAATTTTCTGCTCCGTCGAAAAATATCTTCCAACCGTCATAGGATTATGCAATATCTTCTCCTATGAAGGATACCTGTTCGTTAGGAAAATACGTCTTTAGGGGTTTGTATTCTCCATCCACGGGATTCTCGGCAAGATGATCTGCAAATGCTTATCCTTTGATTTTCTTCTAAGTTACGTAGACAATGTCGAATTCACTCAGCAGGATTTGCCACTTGGCTAGCTTGCCAGTGGGCATAGGCTTCTGAAATATGTACTTCAATAGATCCATTCTTGATATGAGATACATGGTGTAAGCATAGAAATAGTGCCTCAACTTCTGAGCTACCCAAGTCAGAGCACAACAAGTGCGCTCCAGAACACAACCAAACGCTTCATCTAATACTGCAAGGTAGAGTAGTAGGGGTCTACCTGGTTCGGGCAAAACCAAAACAGGCAATGTTGATAGGTACTCCTTGATTATGTTGAAGGCTTTCTGGCAGTCATCAGTCCATTTGGTGGCGGCGTCCTTCTTCAACATCTTAAAGATCGGCTCATAAATGACAGTGGACTAAGCTATGAACCGACTGATGTAGTTAAGTCTTCCCAAGAAGCTCATTACTTCTTTCTTGTTCTTTGGAGGCGGCAGTTCCTGAATAGCTTTGACCTTTGATGGATCCAATTCTATCCCTCAATGGCTCACAATGAACCCGAGTAAATTTCCTGCTGGAACCCCGAATGCACATTTTGCGGGATTCAATTTCAGGTTGTACCTTCTCAGTCTGTTGAAGAATTTCCTCAAATTTTCCATGTGGTCAGCGACCCTCTTAGACTTAATGGCGATGTCGTATACATACATTTCGATCTCCTTGTGTGTCATGTCATGAAAAATTGTGGTCATGGCCCTCATGTAGGTGGCCCCCGCATTCTTTAACCCAAACAACATCATTTTGTAACAATACATTCCCCATGGTGTAATGAAAGTTATTTTCTCAGCATCCTCTTCATCCATCTCCATCCATATAGGATGGTACCCAACAAAACAATCAACGAATGACTGTAACTCATGCTTGGCACAGCTGTCAATCAAGATGCGGCAAGGGAAAGTCATCTTTTGGACTGACCCGGTTGAGATCCCGGTAGTCGACGCAAATTTTGACCTTCCCATCCTTCTTCGGTACTGGCACAATATTGGCTAACCATGTTGGATACTCTACAACCCTTAGTAACTTAGCTTTGACATGCTTAGTGACTTCCTCTTTGATTTTCAAACTCATGTCTGGCTTGAACTTTCTGAGCTTTTGTTTCATTGGCAGACAGGCGGGATCCGTCACTAATTTATGAGCTACAATGGACGTGCTTAGACCAGTCATGTTGTCATATGACCATGCGAATATATCCTCATATCCCCTTAGACATTTTGTATACTCTTCCTTCTCGGACGATGACAAATGAACGCTGACTCGTGTTTCTTTGATGTTATCTGCATCTCCTAGATTGATGATCTCAGTCTCTTCCAGGTTAGACTTAGGCCTCTTCTCAAAATTCTCAACTTCCTTAACAATTTCTTCCGCTATATTATCTTCTTCTGAATCTATGTCCGTTTGTTGCGTTGTCTCGTTGCATGTCACAGTCATTGGTTTATCGAGATAAGTAATAGTAATGATGTTTGAGTAAAGTAACGAGAGAAAATAATAAGAGAGAGATTTGTAAGAAAATTGAAATACTTTAATGAATTCCATAAGTGTTTTTGAACATTGGAGCTCTTTCTTGCGAAAAAAGAAATATGTGAAAGGTAAATAAACTTAATAAAGCAAGCTAGTGCGTAATACTTTGTTCAACCTGGCTACCCTGAGGCAGGTCGGACTCTGGTGGTTCTAACAGTCTAGTTGTTGAGGTGTGCCCCTCTGCTTACAGCCTGTATGGAAGGGCATTCCACTCCCTCCTCCTCAAAAATGATGCAACAGTCTATGTTATCATCTTCCAAAAACAAACTCCTCATTGCTGCCAGTGCTTCCTCTTCTTCTGACCCATATATGACATTAGCCAGTTGAAAAGTGTACTCTAAGCGACGTATCGGCTGTTCCAGCGGGTAATAAGGGTCACGCCATGGTGGTGACCAGTCCTTGAATTCTTCCCAGGTATACTCATACCCCAACCCGAAGGTGGTCCCGTGCTTCTTGAGCTTGATAGGCTTAGCAGTTCCTTAGAGGTTTTTGCCAAGTCCTTTGCCAAGTCCTTTGCCAAGTTCATACCCGCTCCAATTCAGTATGCTTTCAATTTTGTTGTCCCACCATTTGTCTTTGTCAACTGCGTTGAACCGCTCGATGTGGTGGTAGGTTTCCCCACCTAATCTTCTTCTTCCTCCAATTACTGGAATGGTCTGGCGGCTATATATGAGGTTTCTACCGTCACCATGAATGATCACCTCCTGGTGATTCCATTCAAATTTCACTTCCTGATGTAGTGTTGATGCCACGGCACCGGTGGCATGAATCCATGGTCGTCCCAATAGTAGATTTTAAGAAGCCGGCATGTCTATCACTTGAAAATCAACATCAAACCAAGTGGGCCCCATTTGCAAACGTAGGCTAGTTTCCCCAATAATGGACCTTTGAGATCCGTCGAAAGCTTTGACGTTGATGGACCCATCCTTGATTTCATGCAGCCATTTCACAATGTTCTGAGTGTTACCAAAGGACAAATATTGAGACTGGACCCTCCATCGACCAGGATCCGGGTGATGAAATAATCTTCGCACTGCACAGTGATGTGCAATGCCTTGTTATAACTCAATCCTTCCGGTGGCAGCTCATCCTCGTGGAAGGTGATTTTATGACTCTCCAATACTTGGCCTACCATGTTTGCCATTTCTCCTTTAGTGATGTTGCTTGGTACATACGCCTCACTCAATACCTTCAACAAGGCATTCTTGTGTGCATCAGAACTTTTTAATAAAGCCAAGATAGAAATTTGTGTCGGTGTTTTGTTCAGCTGGTCGATGACCGAGTATTCCTTGGCTTGTATCTTTCTCCAGAGATCACCGGGTCCAGTTTCAATGATGGCTTGTCGACCATAGGTCTGCTTACTTGACTCGTCTAAGTGTTCTGGGGTATAAACCCTGTCGGTTCTTGTCATACCTTACGCTGCAACTGTTTCCCCAAACTTGGCTTTTCCCTTTCTTCTTACCTCGGTTATGTAGTCCCACGGTATAGCTTTTGTATGGAACAGTGTTACGGCTATCATTGCTACTGGAATAGGCACCCTTGCCTTGGAAGGTAATACAACAACTTCAAAGGGCTCAGGCGCTTTTGGGGACCCAAACTCGACCTCGATTGGCATTTTTGCGGATGCTAGTATTTCAAACTCAAGCGGTATGGACATGTTCACCTCGGTATCTCTAGAAGGCTGAATCTAGACTATAATCGGATTAAGGGTGACTGTTGGTTTCTTTGGATCGTCGCCTTCTGCGATCAAACCAATTGATCCATTGCGATCCTAATCGTCTTCTATTTCAATCATATGAACACTTCCATCCTTGTGGTCTGGTAGAGGATTGTTGTGGACATTCAGAGTAGGCTCATTTTCCACGATGATTTTGTTTTCTATCAAAGCCTGGATCTTATCCTTTAGTGAGCGGCATTCATCAATGGTATGTCCTTTCATGCCAGAATGGTATGCAGAGGTTTTATTTGGGTTGACCCATTGGGAATGGCTTTCAAGGGTTATAGCAGGGATAGGGGTGACATAACCAGTAGCTTTGAGCCTCTCGTACAACTGTTCTATTGGCTCGGCAATGGTGGGGTATTGTTTGGGATGTCTGCAGTCAAACTTTGGTCGGGTTCTAGAAAAGTTTTGGCGAGATGGGAGGTGAGTGATAGTGGGCTTATTGGGTGTTGAAGGCTTGGTAGACTTGTGTGGGTTGGGAACATCTGGGTGATGTAGGTATGTGGGATGTGGAGGTGATTGATAGGTAGGTGGTGGATCTTGGTAGGAAGGTGCGGGTGTCTGGAAATTTGTAGTGGGTTGATATGTAAGTAGAGATATCGGGTAGGTTTGATATTTGACTGGTGATTTGGTTCTCTGTGCAACCATTAAGGCACTTACGTCCCTCTTTTTGGTTGTACCACCAGACTGTAGAGCCTTGTTGGTGGCTGGCAAAGCTTCAAATTTAGTGACCATACCACTTTTGATGCCTTCTTCAATCCTTTCTCCCAGCCTGACGATGTCAGAAAATTTGTGGTTCTCGATCAGCATTAGTCTTTCATAGTATTGCGGATCCTGAGCCCTGACGAAAAATTTGTTCATCTGTTCTTCCCCTAAAGCCAATCGAACCTTAGCAGCCTCTGACCTCCAACGAGTGGCATATTCACGGAACGTTTCTGTAGGTTTCTTCTTTAAATTCTAAATGTAAAACACATCCGGTGCATTCTCCATGTTGAACCTGAACCTGTCCTTGAAGTCGGACGCCATACCAACCTAATTTGACCACTTTTTGGGGTCTTGGCTAATGTACCAAGATAGAGCATCTCCTTTCAGGCTTCTCATGAAAAGCTTTATTCGGATTCTCTCATCTTTCCCTACTCCGACCAGCTTGTCACAGTATGTCCTCAAGTGTACCCTGGGATCTTCTATACCATCTAACATTTCAAACTTGGGAGGTTTGTACCCCTCAGGCAGTTTGCCATCTGGTTGAATGCAAAGGTCTTCGTAATTCAGTCCCTCAATACCCTTGCTTCCTTCAACACCCTGAACTCGGCTAGTCAGCTTCTTGAGTTCTGCGGCCAGATTCTTGATAAGAGAGTCTTTGTCATTAGACTCAGGTGTGCTCGAGGGGGGCTGAATGGGGTGTGGCATGGTTTCAACATAGATGGGGGTGTTGTGGTGTTGATCATTTGTGGAGTTTAGTGGTTCAGGGATGAGCATTGCGGTGTTGCTCGAAGTGTGGCATGTGTTGCAGTGGTGATGGAGAGTGGATTGGTTCTGTGGTTTCGGGATATTTTGAAGAGGTGTGGGATTTTGAGTGTTAGGGAAGCTGATATCCGGGGTAGTGAGGGAAAATGACAAGCTTGCCAAGTTCCAAACTTGGTCCAGTTCTTCCTGAAACTTAATAACTTCTGTTCCAGCTGAGAGGCACTTTCCTTGGAAACCTGAATTCCCTGAGGAGTCTCTACCCTTTCAATTGAGCTCTCATTTCTGATGTTGCTCAAATCTTCCACTTTTCCCTTTTTCTTGTTTCTAATAGGACTCGGAGGAAGAGGGGGAGGAGGACCCTTGGATCTTGTGGAATATGATGACGATGCCAGAGTGCACGAACTAACCTTTGGGGAGTGGAATAAGCAAAAGTAAAAACAAAAGGTAACGAGTTAGTAGGGATTATAAGGAAAAAACTGTTGCGATATTTAAACACGTAGTGCAGGAAATATAAAGCGTGTCCTAATTTGGGGGACCTTGTTGTGCCCGAGGTAGGCCTAGCGACAAGTAAATTTGGAGAACTTGGAATTCTAAATGTCTCATTTTATTGATAAAAAATAAGACGAAACCCAAAATGACACTAAATAACTGGAAATAAAAATGTCACTAGTGGCCATAGGCCTTATTACATTTGTAAAGCAAAAATAAACTCCTATCTACTTTGTCCCAGAAGGACCTTCCCCAGGTAGAATGCTCTCGTTGATCAAATCCTCCAGTTCACGCAGATTCTCCAGTAAAAACTCCTTTGCCAGGCGTTCTCCTTCGTTTCCCTCAATGTTCTGGCAGTCAGTGACTCTCTTCCTCACTTTCCCTTCCAGTTCCAGCAGACTGTATTCCAGATATTCCAGCTTTTCGCTAGCCTTGGTGACCCTCTCTTTCCATTCATTGATTGGTCACTTGATGGGAGATTCCTCCACCACGTCAGCAAGAGTGAGGGTGTGCTAACCATACCAAAGTTGGGGACCTCGTGCCTCATTTTCTGCAAAACAAAAGGGTTAGGCCCTTTTTCCCAACCGGACTTGACTATTTAACATCAATAATTAGCATAAGAAGCATTTAGTTCTCCAAATGAATGCACAGAATGTGGTAGTGTCCGTTTGGGTTTCAAGGAAACCCAATGGACTTTGGAAAATGATATTTTAAAGAGTCATTATGCGGACAACATAACTGACTCGGCTAAGTTTGACCATGATGCATGCACAATTTAAAGAGAAATGGTTTCTATGGGGTATTAGACTTGGTACCCTTGAGCGGACAACTCAAGAGGGAAAGGCGCGGAACTGTCGACGACACCGCTGATCAAATAGATTTACCGCAAATATGCCTTTGCCAAATTTAGGGGGTGATAATATTGGAAGGGCGCAACCACTCATTATAAGCGTTGCTATGGTATTTTGTTTGGCACGAGTGGAATATGATGTTGAAAAATGCAATACACTAATTAACAAATTGTCATGTACAGTTTCACGTTCACAAAGTAATGATTACAATAATTGCTCATAATTACAACAGTATTGAAGGAAGCGGTAAAAGAAAGCATTAAAGAAAAGAAACAAAGAGCCAGGTCAGTTTCGTAGTAGAAAAGATATAAAGATATTAAATAAAGGCAATAAAGAAGCAAGAAAGTCACAAGCAACATGAAATGGTAAAAGCATAAAGAAATCCCCAGCAGAATCGCTATGCTATCGATGCCCCCTTTTTCTAAAGGTGAAATCGGGTTTATGACATTTGGGCGGACAACTCTATTCCTTTTGGGAATTTGGGTTTGATATTTAGAAGAGTCGCCACCTAATGATTAAGTGCATTAGGAAACTAAAAAATTAAAAGAGAAGAAGAACCAGAGAATGGGTTAGGGCTTGAAATTATCTCAGGGGAAAGGTGTTAGGCACCCCCCAAGATCCACTAGTGTGGTTCCCGGCCATGCTACAATTGTGACTTTTAAAGTAAAAAAAATAAGTAAACATACAAAACAACTTCCACATAACGATTACAAGTATGGAATGTATAAAGGTTAAATAAACATGCTAAAATTAGGGAATATGTGGTTTCATAGTTGTTTTAAAAGAATATATAAGTGCAGAAAAATGGGGATCAAGTAACGAGTGCAAGCAATCAGACAAGGAAGTGAAATGGGCAAAAATTTGGAAAAAGATAACAGTGCTGGAAATTCAAAGAGGTTTTAAATGATTTAAAGCGAAATACAAAGTTTAAAGAAACGGAAACTGGCAATTTAAAGAAAATAAGAATGTAAGTACATATGGAGGGAGGGGGGGTCCTAGGTTTATAAATAACCTTGATCATCCACGCAACACTCGGTAACTAATTATACGTATGGTGTTATCGTGTGATCATCATATCTATGTCTACCCTTTCCTACCCCGTTAAGGTATTAAAGCACGAAATATTATTGTTAGTTATTGCATGCTATTATCCGTCCCGGAGGCATTGAGACTACTAATCCTAAAAAGAGAGAGTTGGGGCTTTTTCAGAGTTTTAAAAAGGATAAAAGTCTAGGCGGCAAACAAAACACATAAGCAAATAGGAAAGAAGCAAATAGCAGTTAAGGCTCAAACATGCCTCCTCAATTAAAGGCAAATATATAGCATGACTTCAAATACTGGTTATGGTCTAAATTAATTAAAGCATTAGGATAGGCTGATTTATCACATATTTCTCAGATGAGAAGTTCGAATTAGGCCTGGTCTAGTTGTAGTTTATCAAAGACTGACACGGTTAATTAATCACCTAATGGTTCGCCTAAGTGAGACCTATAGGCATGATATCTAACAGAGCGTACTGATTTTAAAGAAAGGATCAATGGTTTTATAAACAAAAGATCTGCATATTTTAAACGACCTTATGACTAGTTTTCGAAGTATAGATAAAATAGTCGAGGCTGATTCTATTGATTATTCCCATAGGCAAGTTATCTAAGAGTTATAGGTTATAAAACGATTATGTAAGTGTAGGAGTCCGATAGGCATGGTATCTAGAATGAAGTTGATTATTATTAGACCTATGATTGTTTGCCTAATGACAAGTATATGCAGAAGTGCAGAAATACCTATGATCATGATTTTTATATGCAGAAATGCAGAGACTTAGAGCCAGGATTTCGTGTGTAAAAGTGCCGAAGGGCAGTCCATTTTATAGTGCAGAGAAATTAGTAAGAAAGGCAAGGAAATATAATTGAAATCAGTCTCCCTTTGGCTAAGGGATTCTGATTCCAACGGGTAAAAGTCAATTAAGGAAAGAGGTTTTAATTAAAACCTTTTCAAAGTAGCACAAAAGGGGTAAATACATAGAAGTTATTTAAGGAAAACAATCAATGGTACACGGTTTGTGAAAAATATGGATAGGGAATCTATCAAACATCCAGTGAAACCAAAATTACAAGTTCAATTCAAATGAACCAAGTCAGGAAAAAGGTAAAGGAGGTTCAATCAAAGAAAATCAGTCAAGCCTTATTAAAAGGATTTTGGAATCAATAAATTAGTTGGAAAAAATATTTTGAAAGCAGAGTCCTTATATATAAAGCACACAAATATGTAAATCAAGAAGGGATTGTCAAATTATTTAGAAAAGAGTTTAATTAAAGAGAGGATCAGAATCATAAGCAAAAAGTGGTACAAGTCCAATTTGTAGATTCACGAGGAGTCTGAGAGTCCAGGGTCTCAAAGAGGAACCCTAACTCGCACACAAGAATCAAAATTGCCAAGAAACCCCCAAATCTTAGGGTTTCGAATTGAGTCAGACAATAGAGATGAGAAGGCAAGCCGCTTGATAGAGGCTCAGGAGTCTTTTCCAAAGACTTATGGGAAACAAACAGACAAGATACACAATTAAGAGCACGGAGAACACGTTTGAGAAAAGATCAAAACTTAAACAAGTTCAGAAGAAAAGATACAAAATTAGGCAAAACAGATGAATCATGCTTAGTAAGAATACAAACATAGTCCAGTAACGCCAACAAAATCAAAGAACTCAATTGCAAACACATATAGAAAAGATTAACATGTGACCATAGGAGAAAAGAAAGTAGAAGAATAGTACATGCGTAGTAAAAGAAGTCGGACAAACACACATAAAGAAAGAACAAAAAGAATCAGAAAGATATTTTGAAGAAAGTTTTCGGAAACTCTAAATCAAAATTAAACGATTTTAAAAAAGAGAATTTGGGGAAAACCTTTAAAAAGTTCAATATAACACATACATGTTCCAGATCTAAGAGAATAAGAAAGTACAGAACCTCAGACGGCTTAGAGTTACAGAGAAAACCCTAGAAATGAGAAAGGTCTAGAGGAGAGTAAGATCCTGAGTCGAAAAGACTCATATTGCTTGAACATGCCGAAATAATGGCCGGAGAAGCCATAGATCTACAGATCTGAGAAGATCTTGAAGAGAACCATCAAAGTTAGGCTTCACAACCTTGAATAGCGTAGATCTAATGGTGCGAAAGGGTGAGTATAGACCACCCATGGCCTGAGACGCCATGGATTCCAGTGGAAACACAGTGAAATAAGGTGGGAGACGATTAGGGTTCCAGGGAGGTTCGAGAGAGTTTGAGAGACGAAGGGGCTCAAAGGCGGTGTTTCAGGTGAAATGAATTAGGTTAGGAGGGTTTGGAAATTAAAAAAGGAAAGGGGGAATTATGGTCGTTGATCAAGATGATCAACGTCCTAGATCAAAAGGGAGTCGGGCGCGTTTTCTAATTGGGTCAGGGGTCGGGTAATTTAGGGATTTGCCTGGTCCGATTTGGGATTGAAACTGGGTCAATTTAAGTTAAAATTGAAAGGTAAAAAAAGATGTAATTGAAATAGAAAAGGGCTAAATGTTAAATAGCCAATTTTCTCCTTTTTATTTTATAAAAATAGCAATAATGATTTTAAAAGTGAATTAAAACACTGAGTCAACAAATATTATATAAATATTAATCTAAAAATACTGAAAATAATTTTATAATTATAAAATGCTATTAATCTTAAAGTAGGTTACAATTGCAGTTATATGCAATTTAGTATTTTAAATACCAAATAAATTTATAAAAATATACAAAAATTACCTTAATCATATTTTGGTATAAATATGAGAATAAAAATAAACTATTCACCAAAATGATAATCTTGAAAGTAATTATTGGATTTTGTACTGATAAAATAGACAATAAATTGATTTTAAAATCTTTAAAAATTAGGAAAATATACCAACACTCTTGGGCATGCTTATATGTGCATGTACATGCATATAAAAGTACATAGGAAAAAATTGGGTATCATTAGGTTTTGGATTGGTATAGTTGAGGTTGTCCTAGTTCCACGATAGGCGCCATCACGACTAGCTGAGTTTTGGGTCGTGACAAGTTGGTATCGGACCCTAGGTTACATAGGTGTCACAAGTCATGAGCAGGTTTAGTAGAGTCTCATGGATCGGTACGGAGACATTTGTACTTATCTTCGAGAGGCTGCATAACCTTTAGGAAAACTCCACATTCTTGAATTCTTGTCGTGCGAACCTGTAGATACTGGCAACTAAACTTTTGTTATTCTATTCTCTCATAGATGGTGAGGACATGTACTACGGGTCAGGACGGACAACTGGCAGTACCATCAGTTGGGGCCGCGAGAGGCCGAGGTCACGGTAGAGGCCATGGCAGCGGTAGAGGTGCATCTCGCACCGCAGCTAGGGCAGCACCAACAGATCCACCAACTGCCCCGGTTCAGGATCAAGCTTCGGGTGTAGATGCTTCAGTGGGACCACTCAGGCACCAGTTGTTCCTATGGTTATTCTAGGTCTTCGGGAGATTATAGCTCAGATTCTGACCGTGTGCACTAGTCTTGCTCGGGTGGTCATTGTGTCTACTACCGCAGCTACTTCCCAGGCTGAGGGAGGAACTCAGACTCCCACCGCCTGTACACCCGGTAGGTTGTTCAGAGACTTCAGACACCGGGGTATCACCAACCCAGCCGGTTGCACCTGCTCAGGATTATGTGGTTCCAGTCATGCCTAATGATGAGGAACATATATTGGAGATGTTTGGTAGACTTAAGCCTCCCACTTTCAGTGGTAAAGAGATTGAGGATGGCCAGGGTTTCTTAGACAAGTATCTGGGATTCTTCATACAATGGGTATTCTGAAGACAAGTGGGGTCTCATTCACTACCTTTCAGTTCTTGAGAGCTGCCTTTACTTGGTAGGAGGCTTATGAGAGGCGTAGGCCTGTTGGTGCAGCACCCCTCACCTGGCAGCAATTCTCCATTCTCTTCCTAGAGAAGTATGTGCCGCAGTCCCACAGAGAGGAGCTGTACAGGCAGTTTGAGCAGTTGCGTCAGTATGATATAACTATGATGCAATATGAGATGAGGTTCTTTGAGTTAGCCCATCATGTTGTTTGGTTGGTCTCTATTGACAAGGAGAGGATTAGGAGGTTCGTGGATGGCCTCGCATATCAGCTATGGATTCTTATGACCAGAGAGAGGATATCTGGTGCTTCTTTTGAGGAGGTGGTTCACATTGCCGGAGTGATAGAGTCAGTTCGCCGCCAGGAACGAGTTAAGAGATAGGCCAAGAGGCCTTGGGGATCTGGTAGTTTTGGTGGTGTTTGATAGAAACTAAGCATCCAAAAAACTGTATAGAGAATCGGGCTCTATCAGTTCCCACTATAAGTAACAGACTGTAAAACCAAACAGTATAGGGAACCGGGTTCTCTAATTGTTCCCACAATTAATCGGTACTAAATAAGAATATAGAGGAATTTTACGTGGAAAACTCCCAGCTCAACGGGATTAAAAACCATGACCTACCCTTGTAGGATTTCAACTTCACTACTGAGTGATCTTTAGATTACAACCTATTGTAACCTAGGAATTAACCTCTTAATCCCTCACTAACTTGTAACTACACTATTACAAGACACTTTGTAATAACTCTATTACAAAGACTTAATCACTCAGTAACTTGTATCAACACTATTACAAGCCACTTGTAATAACTTTATTATAAAGACTTCATAACTCGACTAACTCTAGTCAAGACATAAGCACAAGGGTTTGTGATTTACAAAGGGTTTCCTACATAATGCTTCTAACTAAGCTAAGTATGATTTACAAATGAAGAACAAATGACAAAGACTCAACAAACCTAAGGACTTAAGATATCTTCAATCTTTGGATCTGGTCCTTGAGGTTACATCCGTTTTGTTCTTGAAAGAGGTTGTGGCTAGCACTTGAGAGAATATTTTCTTTTGATTTTTCATGTGTTGGAGAGATAAAGTCCCTTTCCTCATGTTGATTAATATATGTGTGTGATGTCATCAAGGATGATGCAATAAAGTACCTTTTAGTTTGGCCTTAGCAAGCTACAGTTATGCTGCTGTACTACTACCAGACGGTACAGTGCAGCAGCCTGCCAGACGGTATAGTGCAGAAGCTTTTACAGCTGTAGAGTTGACTGTACAACGACGAGGGATGCTGATTCCTATCTGGTCCCTCTAATGTTTCCTTATATGATTTCATTGAGAATTGAACTAGACATCTGACTAGTTATTCTAAATGCAAGGAAACTTAATTGTATCGGATTCCTTATCTTGTTCTCTTATGAAATGAGTTGTTTTACCTTCCTTGATTGTATTTATACACGTGTGACATCACTTACAATGATGTAAGCAAGGTAGGTGAAAATCCTTCCACAAAAAGTTGACTGCTGCATTGTTCCTGCACAGTAGCGTGTATAGGCAGCTGCTTTCCAGCTGGAGAGTTGACTTCATACAATCTCCTTGGGAACTGGTAGGGACCTGTTTCCTTAGTTGTTCCTTCCACTCTGAAGATTTGAGTTATATCCCACGCTGGATCCCAAACTAGAACTTTGTGATCTTAAGGTCTTATAAATGTA
This sequence comes from Nicotiana glauca, assembly GCA_026770625.1. Classification (NCBI taxonomy): domain Eukaryota; kingdom Viridiplantae; phylum Streptophyta; class Magnoliopsida; order Solanales; family Solanaceae; genus Nicotiana; species Nicotiana glauca. The sequence continues at coordinate 182,040 of MU704862.1, forward strand.
TAACAGGTTCCTTTTTTGGTTCTGGATAGTAAGTTGGTTAGATCATTAAAACATAAAGTAAAGTACTTGTAACCTATCAATTTTCCCCTTTTTAATGATGACAAACTCAGAATTTATATTCTCCCTGAGAACCAGATCTCAACATTATTCCCCCTACGAATCAGCCATATCCTCTCTAGGAACCAAACCTAAGGATCTGATCACAACTGGTTTCTCAAGACTGTTTGGCAAGTCATCAAAACTTAAAATAACATAACTTATCAAATTTCACCCTTTTTGATTATGACAAATCCAAAATTAATATTCTTTTTGAGAACCAGATTCCTCACTTGTTTCCCTGCGGATCAGGCCTATAATCAACATATTATCAGCAACGTTCCCTCTGTGAAGTAGAGCTATCTTTCATGCACAACACAACATATCAATTCGATTATGTTCCCCCCCCCCCC